>OLKM01003379.1:0-2500 GCA_900291075.1 Melanogrammus aeglefinus | reverse complement strand
CCGTCCCCTCCCTCCTCTTGCTGACTGTCGATGTCCCCGACACAGGAAATCACTTCTGGAACAAGTTTACTTTGTGCTAATCTCATAAATGCCTGCATCCCCCTTTGTCTGTGGCCCAGCCATGCAGACACAAAATAAAACCACTTACATAAACCTCTCCTCTGAGACTGTGCTGACAAAACAGCTGACATCTTCAAAGTTCTCACTCCCTCTCCTCCCCCTTTTTTTCCCCCCTCTTACACCTTATCTCTTTATTTCTCTCTCTTCCTCCCTCTTCATCTTTATCTCTCTAGCTCTATCCCCTTTTCCTCGCCCCCCCGCCCCCTTTCTCTCTCTCTCTCTCTCTCTCTCTCTCTCTCTCTCTCTCTCTCTCTCTCTCTCTCTCTCTCCTCTCTCTCTCTCTCTCTCTCTCTCTCTCTCTCTCTCTCTCTCTCTCTCCCCCTGTCTCTCTGTCTCTCAGTTGGTGCTTGTGATTTCCAGCAGGACTGCTTAAGTTGGAGCCTTTATTGGGTGTGCTGTCCAAAAGTCGTGAAGGGCGACTTTAATATGTCATCTCTCTGCGCGCACTTTAAAAGCACACAGAGGTGGAAACACTGATAGGCAACTGGAGAAAAGGTTTATGTGATCATGTTTTTTTTTAAGGCCCAACTGTTGGTCGTTGTTCAATACCGATAGCATCAGCTGAGTTATTGTTGAAGTGACCAATGGTGTGTCCGGTCTCTGAGGGGGAAGGTTGTTGCATCGTTTCTTGTAAGACCTCTTTCTGCGATGATGCGATCAACTTCACCGTCTGGGTTCTTCCCTCGCTGGAGGATGACAAGAAGAGTAAGAAATATATTTAACAGTCATAACTTCATCCCCTTAATCTGCTGGTTTGAATTTCAAGGTTAAAGTTAGAGACTATTTCATAGTGTTTAACAGACTCAGTGGATTCATAAAGAAAGCCGGAAAAGATAGAAATAAGTACTCTTCTTTAGAAAATGATCTATTCTTCTTTAGACGGCTTCCAATTCATTCAATCATTTTGGATGAAAGTGACGCCTGCAGTGAAAACTTCAGAAGGAATTCCTCTGGAGAATTGTTGTCATGAAGTAGATGGAAAGATATAAAATATAGTTTTCTGACGAATTGAAGAGTTTCAGACATCAGTGGAAGTCTTGTTCAGAGGAAAACCAGTCGAGTATATTTCCTCCTCGTTTTTTTTTGGTTTAGCTGTCCGTTATTACCAATCCGTCCTCCATATTGCCCTATCACCCTGCATCCAGGGGTCCTCCATCCCCCCCTCTCTCTCTCTCTCTCCCCCTATTCCTATGAGGGAGTCAGAACACATAGGCCCACACTCTGCTGTTCATTATCTATTCTCCTCCACAACTCTCCTCTTCATAGTCTCTCTCTCACACTCTCTCTCTCTCTGTCTCCCTGTCTCTTCCTCCCCCTCTATACCCCGTCTCCCTCCACCTCCCTCCACCTCCCTCCACCTCCCTCCACCTCCCTCATGATGTCCCATCATTCAGCGCCATAGGGCCATTCTCCGCCTGAATGGGGTCATAATCTGTTCTTTTTAACAGATAGGTCTGGTGTATGGTATGCGCACGTGTGCACATGCATCTACTGCCCGTTATGCTCCCATGCATTGAAGGTTTATTGTCTATGCATGGGTTTATGGTTGTGTTAGAATATTTTGTGAAGTTTGAATGAATAAGTGTGTGTGTGTGTGTGTGGGGGGGATTGGATAACATGTATATGGTTGACTTTGCTGCGTGTTGGGGTGTTGGCGTGCTACAGTGTGTGTGTGTGTGTGTGTGTGTGTGTGTGTGTGTGTGTGTGTGTGTGTGTGTGTGTGTGTGTGTGTGTGTGTGTGTACGTACGTACGTTTGCCTGCATGTGTGTTAAAAAACACTAGTTACATTTTTGTGCATTCAATTTAGGAAGTAGCATGTGTGTGTGTGTGTGTGTGTGTGTGTGTGTGTGTGTGTGTGTGTGTGTGTGTGTGTGTGTGTGTGTGTGCGTGTGTGTGTGCGTGTGTGCACATTTGCAAAATAAAAGCTCATGAATTTGTAGTATCGTGTCAATGTCTGCAACTGTCTGGTCAATGTGTCTGTGATTGTCTTCATGTGTGCATGTTTTAAAACACACTTGTGTGTATGTGTGTGTGTGAGTGTGTGTATGTGTGTTTGTTAGTATATGCATGTGAGTGTGTGTGTGCGTGTGTGTGCATGTGTGTGTGTGCGTGTTGGCGTGCATGCGGGGTGTCTTTGTCTGTCCCTACGTCTGACACCTCTGTGGTCGGCACGACTGCACACGGCAGATGTGTGCCCGAGTGGAACGTCTGAGAGAGCGGAAGACACTCGGCCATTAATGAGACGGTGACAAAACGCACACACTCCAATTAGAGAGAGAGAGAGAGGGAGAGAGAGAGAGAGAGAAAGAGAGAGAGAGAGAGAGAGAGAGAGAGAGAGAGAGAGAGAGAGAGGAGGGAGAGAGAGAGGGAGAGAGAGAG
>OLKM01003378.1:16338-37636 GCA_900291075.1 Melanogrammus aeglefinus | reverse complement strand
GCTGTCCAGCCACGTCTCTGTGATCGCCAACACAAGGCGCCCCAATTCATGTAGGTACCTACGTTTGCGTGCAGTTCATCCGTCCACCCACCTTCCCCCTCATATCGTTACGACCCTACTCGTTCGGGGAAAAGCGGAAAGTCACACACACAACCCGGTGCGGTTGGGTGTTAATTGTAGTGCTTTATTATAACCCGACAAAGGAATACAAGTAACAATCATCAGAAAAGGGCTGCTAGGTGCTGTCAAAGCAAAGAACAAATATAACCAAAAGAGAACTCCTCAAAATAGAATGGAGCTAATAACAACACGGAATAGTTCCATAAAACAAACCCTAACTGGCTACTCTAGAATAACGAAACAGAATACAAATGATCGGCACCCCTAAACCTAGTGTGACTAAACATACAACCTTAAATTGAGAGTGCAGTGAACAATATTCAGTACCGAGCGAGATTCCTCTTACCCTGGGCTCAATCTGGCGAACACACACAAATGCAAGCTCTTGCTCCTCAACCAGATGCCGACTACACGCCTTTGATTCCTACAGGTGTCTGCCCCCGCGTGTAGGCGCGTCAGGGTTTTATACGCCTCCACGGCCGCTGTCGATCTTCTGGTGGCTGGGCCCCGCCACTTCTCCACCTCACAGCGCTAAGGGCTACTCCGGGGACGAAGGACCCGCCCCACTTTGAGCTGCTTTGGGAAAAACAGGAGGGGTAAGGCATGCAGAGGCGAGGGGAGACAATGCGTCGGTCAAGGCCGTAACATCATCTTTCCAGGCATTGATTTCCAGCTCATTTCCCATGTGCCTCGCGGCAGATGTGCAGGGGGTTCTATTTTCACTGGATGAACTGTCAGAAGCTGCACCTGATCTTTATGAACGAGAGCATGATACACACAAATGCCCTTTTCCACTGCGCTGGTTTTCGCAACGCGTACACCGGCTTCTGGCACGACTCTCCCTGATTGAGAGCTTCCACTGCGGATTGGAGGGCGGGACCCGTTACGGTTTTCCGTACCTGTTCGTACCTGTTTCAGAGGTCGGTCTAGCCGGTACGAGTACGGGGCCTAAATGTCACGGCTGAACAGTGACTGTCCACTGATGTTAGATAAATGCGTGAATGTGCGACGAGCGCGGGGGCTTTAAACATTCACCTCATGTTGAAAAACAACTGCGAGACCAAACAATGACAAAACGATAAGAAAATGGAGACATGAGAAAAGAACCACCCTTGGTCGATGAGCGGAGATCAGACCTTTCTGTGCGTGGTGTCCAGGACGCGTACAGAGGGTCCTGGACTGATCAAACGCGAACGGAGCTGACGTCACGCCTGAACACCTCCGACTCCGCCCGCCGACTCGCCCCGTTCAGGCCACGCGTTTGTGTGTGGAAAAGCGAAATTTTACTGGTAACCGTGCCGTGTAGGTGTAGGGGCTGCACTAACCGCCACCGAGTGAGTCGGGACTATCATGTGGCAGTGAAAAGGGGCAAAAGAATAAGTGGTTCTAACTAGAGACCTTTAAGGGTTCTTTAGCTTGGTTCGTGTTGGCACCCTCAAAAAGGTTCAAAGCATTTCAGAGAGTTCATTTAAAGACCCATGGTGGTTCTGTGCTTTGTTTGGTTGCTATAGAGCACACTAGAATTGTTTCAATCAAAACCTTTATGTATCTGAGAATCCATGGCAATTGAACTATAAGTTAGATTAAACTTTTACTTATAAAAACCTATTATATTTAAAGTTCAGTGAGCCCTTTGCCACTAACCCCCAACCCTGACTCCCAAATTAGGTTATCTGTATATATCCTCAAGCATTTGGAAATTAGCGCAGATGTCGATGCAAAAAAGACATTATTGTAAAACATCGGAACTGGAGGGAAGGCCCATCCTCCTTCCCTACCTCTTCCCGTCTCCCATACGGAGTCATTTATACGAACTCTCCAGGAATCCCTCCCCCCCCGGCTCCCCACCTCTCCGATGCGGGGGGCTCTTATTGATCAGCATGCGATGTTAAAGGGGCCCTATTATGACCGTTTTGACTGTTTATTATTTAATTGTTTGACCTCATAGAATTGATTCGTACAACAATAAAGGGCTGTCTAGCCGCATATTTTTTCTCCCTACTTTTTCTTTTCTGGTATGTGTTTGCACCTCAAAGGTTGGGTTTCATGGACATTCACACAGAGACGCTGCGCCATCTTATAGGAACGCCTGGACGGTAGTAGCCTAACGCTAAAGTTAAACAATGCGCGTCTATCTGCTGTGCTGGACTGTAAAACAGGAAAGTCAAAATTAGATGGCACAACTTTTATAACGTTCCCAAGAACATAGAAAAGGAGACGAAGTGGATCGCTGCGATTAGAAGGATCACTGGACTCAGACAGATCACTCCAGCCTGCTGCAATGAGCATTTTATCTGCGGGTTAATTGGACTCTGAACTGACGTTAGTTAGCTAGCAGGATTGGAAATTAGCACGAGTAGTATATTGACTTTACTCAGTTCTGGCATAGAGTTAATGTCCGGGGTGTCAAACACATGTTCTCATTATTATGTTCTTTATATTCTCATTCTAACTAACTGTAGGCGAAAGCACTTTCAGAAAGAAACTCATTGTATTCTCTCCCTTTTGTGATGTTGTACGAAAAAATTAACGCATGTAACTAGGGCATGTGTTATCGAAAACCGGTTCTTGTTGAGAACCGGCTTCCGACTGTTTCGATCCTTGGAATCGTTTAGCCAGTTTTGCCCAAACGATTCCCCTTATCGATTCCGAGCGGCGCGAATGACGTCACACGACGTGCGTAGGCGTACGCAAGATAGGTTTACGCAACGTGCGTGAGCGACGTCCAGTGCAGTGCAGCCGCAACATGGCACCAACGTGGTCAACGCTCGAAAGTGTTGGTAACATTTCACGAGAAAGGGGTGACAACAGGGGTAACTTTCAATTTTGCCAAAGTGGATATTTCATCAACGGAGGAAGTACTACCAATATGCAGAAACTTTGCGCACACAGCATGCGATAACTTTGAATGATTGTCGGTTTTCGATACGATTCCGGAGTGATTCTCAACCCAGCAGCAGCCGCAGCAGCAACGTTAGCTGTCCTCCTCTGCTGTTAAATACCCGCAAGGATAACAACACTGCCTATCATTGTTAGCGGCCAATTTGCTCGTTGTAAACCTGCTATTACCTAACAGTTAACATTAAATCATTTTTCGCAGAGAATGTTAATTACGTCATAGCTGTAGTCATGCACAGCCATTGAGTTTGACTGAATTCGTCACTGGCTATTAGAAAAATTGTTACTTGGATGTTACTGCCTATTCTTGTATTTGCACAGAATAACTTATCTTGTATTAGTTATGTGTTAAATTTCTACATACAAGAAGATGTATGTTATTATATTATACTCAAGACAGTTTGTAAAGTCATCAGTGTTACTCTAACGGCAACTAAAGTTGTTCTAATTGACCTGTTTTTTCTCCTTTTTTCCAAATGAGAATCGATAAGAGAATGCGATAAAGAAACCGAATCGTTTAGCAGAATCGAAAATGGAACTCGGAATCGCAAAATCTTATCAATTTACCCATCCTAAGGTAAACTGTAAGTTAAACAACCTTGTATAAAAACACAGATGAAAACCGATGGACAAATGTTGCACAGAGCTCTCTTGGAGTTGCAGTCTTGCAGGAGATATGAGGTATAATTGTGCTTTGTATCAATATCCCAAACCGTTTATTTATCTGCAGAATTACCATGTAAATTGAACTATAAGTTAAAAAAAAAAAAAAAATTTTAAAAAAAATTTTAAAACAAAATTTGAACTTTTTACTACTATAACCTATTAATATTTAGAAGTTCCAGTAAACCCTTTGCCCTATCAACCTTTATAGCGTATATATAATCCTAACATTTGGAAATTAGGAGCATGTTGTCATTGAGCCCTCTCACATCTCCACCGGGTAACCACTCTCTCTACTCAGTCTAACTAGCTGCACCTGTGCTCTGCTCTAATTACTCTGCTGCGCTTCAATTCCCACTAACCTTCTGTATTTAACCCTGTCTTTCAGCTCTCTTTGTCCGAGCGTCTCAAGCTCACACCCGAACCTGTTTGCTCGCGCTTCGGCACTGACTCCAGTTGGTGACCCCGTGGCCTGTCTGTTGACCATTTCTCTGCTGCGATCCATCTTCCCCACCGTGCTTGATTCCCTGCCTGTTTGACTCTCTGCCGTTTCCTGATCCCCGCCCTGTCTGACTATCCTGCCTGCCTCTCGAGTCCCTGCCGTCTGACGCTGCTCCGGTTCCTATCCCCGCTGTCTGACGACCTGGCCTGCTCCCAGATCCCCTGTCTGCTCTGACTCTTCTGCGGTTTCCTGATCCCCGCCTGTCTGACTACCCCTGCCCTACTCAGATCCCTGTCTGTCTGACTCTTCTGCAGGTTCCTGATCCCTGCCCTGTCTGACTATTCTGCCTGTCGATCCAGTACTTTGGAATAAACTTTCTGCGTTGTGACGCAATTGTGGTCCTTGTCGTCTGTCTGAATCCTGACAAAATGTGATGCAATAAGACCTATTGTAAACATGGAACTGGAGGGAAGGCCCACTCCTTTCCCCTGCCCTCCCGTTCTTCCATACAGATTCATAGATACATTGTTCAGGGTGCCGCAAGGGATCCTGGAGGGTTCGAGCCCCCAAGTTGACCCTCTGGGCACCCTCCCTAGGTCTTTGCGGCGGAGACATTGTGTGGGTTTGTTTATCGCTATGGGGGGTTAGCGTTGCTGTGTTCCTGGAGTTGTGTTCCCGACACCGTAATTTCCCCCAGACGTTTATGAGTGGGTGGTATGGTGAGTGCTTTTGCTGTATTGTGTGTTCAAAAAAGCAACTCTCAGAGTCCGTGCGTGTAAGAGCAACAAGAGTGCATAACCTCAATCTGGGCAGCTGCTCGCCACCTTTCCCGCCACTGCTCACCACATTACAATTCTCCAGAATCCCCCACTGGATGCATTTGGCTATCGGACTCAGTATGCCTGTTTAAAGGATACTTCACCATTCAGAACGGCGTTCTGTCATTACAAAATCGCTATTGTTAATATCAAATATTCCTACCAGTCTTCCCTTGGCCCAAGCGTTCATGATCTAATTTTCCTCCTGTTAGATACGTTCAAACGACGCGTAATGACGTCATCTCGCGTGAGACTTTTTTTTTTGCCTGCTTAGAGCTTATAATGTCTCGCTTGCGGCTTGTAGGAACGACACTCAGCGGTTCCAAGTGCTGTCACGTGAGGACAAGAGGGCGGACGCGGCGTGGGGAGACGCAAGCCCATGGTGAGACTTCTTAGCTGTGTCCGCAATTTAGGGGGCTTTAAAAATAGAATCTCCTAACCTTTATGCCTCCTTTACTTTAACCTTTGTGCGAAAACGTCATCGGGTCACCCCCCCCCCTAAGAGAGATGAAAATGTGCTTGCTTCGAACATGAATCCTCACCACTCACTTTTTCTAACCGACGTCATTGCGCGACGGGGAGTATTGATGACTCTTAGCGTCTCTAACGCTGACACTAAGTTTTCCGAAGGTGGTCTACAACAAGCCGCTCTTTGATCATGCTTTTCTTTTTCGTATGAATTGTCAAACAGGATTGTCGCAACAGGGAGATCACCTTAGGTCGGATTTGGCCAACGAAAATATTGGTAGGCCCCAGTTTATTCCCAATTCACATGGGAAATAAAGAGGGCGCACTTACGTTGATTTGAAATTAACATTCTCCCCCAGTTCTGAATGTGAAGG
Organism: Melanogrammus aeglefinus; assembly: GCA_900291075.1. NCBI lineage: Eukaryota > Metazoa > Chordata > Actinopteri > Gadiformes > Gadidae > Melanogrammus > Melanogrammus aeglefinus. The sequence goes on along the minus strand of OLKM01003378.1, from coordinate 31,853 downwards.
CTGCAATTTAATTTCTACGAGTGTATATTGTGTGCTCATTTTGATTAATCAATATTGTTTCTGGGAATTGGTATCCAACACCACATATTGCTCAGAAGATAACCCTTCAGCATGAGATTTCTCCAACAAAGATGGGTAGCACCACCACTTCTGAGATGTGGGGTTGCAACTAAGGCGTGTTCACACGGCAGTTTTTTTTTCAGGTGCAGTGGATGTCACATTTTATTCCTGATGATACAGAGTGGTGTTGTAAAACATCCTGGGTGCTTTCTAAAACACAGCTGCCAGCGGGTTTTTTTTCACTGCTCTGGGATGGTTTCAAGTTGGAAAGTTCAACTCGCCAAGGAAAGCACCCGACGTCAGCAGTTTTTCTGACAATGACTGAACGAGAACTTACGTCACTTTTGGAAATCCTCCAAAAACACGTAGTTTAGATAGCTGGGGTGTCTTGCTTTATGACGTGCCGCAAAAGGCGTTTCAAATTGCTCTTGTCGAGGTCTGAAATACGCACTCCACGTTGCATTATCATCAACCGTAGCTCTTGTATCAAAACTATGCAATGCACCGTACTGCTGCCATCCCCGGTTTTATATCATGCACCCACAAACGGGAAGTTTTGTCGTTATCTTTGTCGTTTGGCATCTGGCCAAAACAAGGGCTAATTTTCTCATCCTCGACATTATAACTAGTTCCACTGATTCAGGTGGTAGGCAAACCACTTTGATACGGTAACCGGATTTGCAAACGTAAATTGTGTTCTAGACTTTGTGCTCTAGGAATGAAACTAGACAAAACCCCCGTTGTCAGTTTTTTAAGTTGGTAAAAAAACGTTTCGGTCAGGTGTTTTATTAATAGGAAAAAAACTGCCTGTGTGAACACGCCTAAGGCCGTTTCTCCAATTCGGGGGGGGGTTCTTTCTGTACTTTGTGTACTTACGTCGTCAGTCGGTAGCCAAGTACTGTCCCATTCAAAGTACGCCATCAGTCAAGTATACTGTCGCTAAAACCCTGTTCTTATGCGTTCTAAATTGGCCGAATATCGAGGATGCATCGATGGTGACTTGTGTGGACTTGGGACCCATCTAAATATCCCATGGGCATCTTCGCAGCATAACGATGGTAAGAGTAAAACCATCGCAACGGCAATCGCCCGCGTCTGAGTCAATCATGTTATGGAAACAATAGCAATAGCCTTCTCTCCAACAACTCCTCAATATTTTATCCGTGTCTGTTTCTATTCTTATTGATAATGTCTCGAAGATCGAAATCAATGCTCTCCAACGATAACTCCTACAATATTTTTCCTGTGTGCTGTTTCTATTCTAATCTGTGTGAGTTCACATATTTCGTAATGCAATAGCATAAGCCTTCTCTCCAACAATAACGCCTACAATCTTTTTCCGGCACTGGTTTGATATTAGCCTACCACAGTTCCCGCCACTAGACAGTGGAATATATATATATATTATATAATATATATATATATATATATATATTATATATATAATATTATATTATAAATAAACAATATAAGGTATATAAATAATATATGTATAAAGTTGTGTGTCTAGCTTATACACACGACACGCATATATTTTCATTTATATTTATTCAGAATATATACATACTATTTGAAAATGAAAGAGCCTGGGGTTTTGTTTTATATAATTTGTTTATATTGTTCAGTAGTAAATGCCTAAATGAGGCCGTAGCACAGTAGCCTACAGACGAGCTGAGGTGTTGACGTCATCGAGTCCGGACTTGCCAAGTACAAATTTCCAAGTCCTCGAGTCCGTAGTTCACGTAGGCCTACTTTGGAATTTGAGAAATGGCCTAAGTTGTTGGTGCTTCATTTTATGTGTAGGGAGGGACCCCTAGTCATGCATATAGCAATATTAGTGGTTCAAAAATGCCGATTGTGGAAGCGAAACACAATGCCCTAAGCCAATATCACGGACGCCAAAACATTGCGCCGGGCAACTCTAACTCGGCGTTCGAGACCAAAAAGCGTCTCAACGCGACAAATCGCTTGAAACGCTTCTATCGCGCCGCTTGATCAAAATGTCAATTTTTGGATCATCCCCTTCATTCGCGCTTGTCGCTCGGAAAAAAAAAAAACGCTGCATGGCCAAACGAAAACACAGTCAGTAACGTGGTAAAACAAGCCACGTATAGTCTCAGAGAACTTACCAGCGAGTCCCACTCTCTGCTCCCACTTTGGCCCATGCCTCCTCCTTCTTGTATTGGGCCGCGGTAAAAATACAGCTTGCCGTGTCATAAAGGACCGGGTGTCCACAAACCCGCCACGATCAGTTTTCTCCTCCATGTTTGTGTGCAATAGATTGTGCCGCCGTCACGAATGTGAAGTCGGGAGATACTCGCCGCTGATTGGATGTTCGCCAGCGCGATGCCGCCTGAAAAGTTAAATTTTTCCAACTTTATGTCGCGCCACTTCAGACGCTCCCAGACGCTTCATTCGCGTCGCTCCAGACGCTTCATTCGCGCCGCCGCCGCCTGATATAAAATCGCGTGCTATCGCGCCATTTACATTCATTGTCTATGTAGAATTGCTGCTCAATTTCGCGTCAGACGCTTTTTGGTCTGAACGCACTCTTTACCTTTGGGCGCGTTCACACCAAAAGCGTTCTGACGCGAAAAAATCGCTTGAAACGCTTCTATCGCGCCGCTTGGATCAAAATGTCAATTTTGGATCATCCGCTTCATTCGCCGGCTTGTCGCTCGAAAAAAAAACAGCGCATGGGAAAACGAAACACAGTCAGTAACGTGGTAAAACAAGCCACGTATAGTCTCAGAACTTACCAGGCGAGTCCCACCTCTGCTCCACTTTGGCCATGCCTCCTCCTTCTTGTAGGCCTACCGGTCCCGGTAGAATACAGCTGCGCGTGTCATAAAGGACCGGTGCCCCCACAACCGCCACGATCAGTTTCTCCTCCATATTTGTGTGCAATAGATGTGCCCGCCGTCACGAATGTGACGTCGGGAGATTACTCGCCGCTGATTGGATGTCGCGGCGCGATGCTGCCTGAAAAGTTCAATTTTCCAACTTTAATTCGCACCGCTTCAGACCGCTCCAGACGCTTCATTCGCGTCGCCTGATATATAAAATCGCGTGTAATCGCCGCCATTTTACATTTCATTGCCTATGTAGAATTGCTGCTCAATTCTCGCGTCAGACGCTTTTTGGTGTGAACGCCCCATAATAGGCCTACTCGATTTTCAATGAAAACCGGTATCTGGAGGGCTTACTTGACGGTTTTTCATGCCAAAACAATTTGCGCCGGAATTACTCTTTAAGGAGTGTGGACCCTTCAAAAATACTATTCACCCATCGCATGTTTTTTGCAATCACAATTAGGTTTTTTCATTCATTAATTTTAGTGACATGCCATCTCGTAGTCCCTCTGTGGCGGAGTAGTAGTCCGAGAAGACAATGAAGCTTCTCCCGCGCAATTAGCCAGCGACTTCAATGGGGGGGGGGTGGGTGGCAATTGGAATCACGTGACAGCACTTGGCCGTTTGGATGTCCATGTCAGGCTGCAGCGAGACCTTACTCCGTGTTGAGGGTTCGAGTGCGGCGTGTGAACTTTCATCTGTGGACCACTGAACACGGGAAATCATAAGCTTCCACGAGGACGCACGCACACACTCAGCAGCGGTAAGTGGATACGATGGGGGTGCGTTATTGGATCACAGAATGAATGGACGGAATCAAACCGATGTTATTTTTAAGTCATTATGCAATGTAAAATGCATGATCTCGTTTTTATTTAGAATCGATTGATCCGCAGAAAGGAAAAAAAATATTGAGCATAAGGGTTAATATTGAACAGCTATAGATGCGTGTGTGTAGCCTCACATCTGTTCAAAGGCAGTGTGTAGTCTATTTTATTGTGTAGTGGTGTATACTGGGGATGGATTCCCTCCCAGCCTCGTACACACCCGTCCCGCCGCGGTACGTGTACGTGTGTGGCGCTTATGGTGGGTGTCGCACCAAACTCACTAACGCAGGGGTCTACAACCTGCTGCAATGGATATTAAGAGCTGCAACGATTATCAACAATCATGAAAAGCTGAATAGGCTTATCAGTTTTTAAATAACAGTATGAACAAATAGAACACAAAAATGACAAGTTGTCCTATATCTAATAGCTAAAGTAGCAATAGCACCTGCCTGAACAAGGTCAAAACCTACTCAAAATAATTTAATGAACTGTTTTACAACCATGGCTAACCAATGCATGAGAAGGAGATGAAAGGGGACTAATATTTCTCACTCTTTCAATTGCTCTTATTTTTAGCTCTAACTGTTTGTTATCTAACATACCAAGCAGTAATGAATTGTGTAAAAGTCTGAAATTGTTCCACCTTAAAAATGATCATGAAATTAGCTATTTACTCTATTTTGCATAGTAATTAACTTTATGATGGTCAGGGGTTCTCATCTAAAAGTAGCAAGGAGATGTACAGTGGGTATAAAACATTGTCTTCTTGTTGACTACTTGTTATGTGGTTTACACATTACTATGGGAGGACTGGACACGCACCCACACACACACACACACACACACACACACACACACACACACACACACACCACACACACACACACCACACACACACACCACCACACACACACACACACACACACAACACACACACTTTTCTGTTGTTGTCTTTAGTCTCTGTAGCTCTGGTAGTGGCATCTGCTGCTGCAGGGTCGACCGAAGTGGCAGCAGTAGATTTTGGGCCAGGCTTAAAACAAACTAAAACACTGAAATAGTGTAGTTTGCTTTTCGTATTGTAATATTGTAATTGTAACTTTCAATCTGTTCGGGTGGCCAATCACAGCGCAAGGGAGGGGCTTGGCCCGCCAACATGCAGAGATGCAGGGGCAGCTTCGCACCTCGAAACAAGGGGCAGCGCACAAGCTTGCAAGGGGGAATTTTATTGAATGATGAAATGTAAGCGATATCTTCCTCTGCTAAAAGTATTTTATTGCATTATAACCCAACCGGTATTTGTGGAAAAATAAACACTGAAGTGAAAGTTCTGTCACAAAACGATTGAACGTATCCGTGCACATTTTTAAGTGGGCATACGGAAATCCTGGAGCATTTCTAGTGGGTATACGGCATTATTCCTGGCGTATCACGTAGACTACACCACTAGCTTGACCCCGTCTTTTCAGTGTCATGGTCTGTCGGTTTTTGTCTTTTGGTGTGTTTTCCTGTATCTCTGTCTTGTTTTCTCTCCATGTCCGGTCAAGTTTTCCGTGATTACAGCTCCCTACCCTAATGCGTTTTCAGCTGTTTCTCGTTGCATGCCCTTGTGTGTGTTTTTGGTATTTTAAGCCCTTGTCTTTTCCTTTGTTCCTTGTCGGATCATTGTAGTTCGTGGTGAGTTGTGTCCTGTGTGTTACCTGTGTTCCCGGTGTTCCCTGTGTTACCTGCATCACCCGTGTTCTCTGTGTTCCTTGCCTTTCGCCTGTCTGCTATTGGGTCTTACCTGCCTGCCTGCCAACCACTCACCGTGACATTCAGTGTATTCCAATTTGGGTCTCAGGAGTGGCCATTGTTAGATAATAGAGTATGCTGTTATTTGGTCCCCAGTTACATAGAACAGTTATTCTGATGGATGAAGCTGATTCAGCGAATGGTTTTCTGTACTGGCAGGCAGAGCTGAGGAAAAAGGAGAGGGTTAGTTCCTGCTAGAGCATGACAAGGCCTCGGTATTCCCGTTTGGCATGGGTCCGTGGTCAGCAAAAATCTAAAAGCTCTTGTAAGACCAAGAACTATCTGTATACTCTCACATCTGGCCGTCTTTTTTTCGACATCAAGACAGGGGTGCACTGTCAGTGAGAAGTACAAACGCATGACCCAGGAGGCAGTATCAGAGGCGTTCCAGCGCCCCGGTCGATGGCCAGACCCTCTTTATCTACGCTGGTGTAACCTTGCTGGCTGGGATTCAGTGTTCCTCACTATTTGACCTCCTGGGAGAGGAATGCTCATGTGCCCACCGTTGGACTCTACCAGATTGGCCACGTGTAGAGGCCAAAGCTAACGGACGCTTGTGACCAATGCCAGGAGATTACTCTTGTGGAGTAGTCTTGGGGGGTCTATCTGTCTCCAGAGGTCATAACATGTAGCAGACCGACGGGAGATGATTTAGTGGGTCTTGGGCTTGCAGGCTCCTCAGGGCTCCTCGGGTCATTCACAGAAGAAGTTAAGCCTTCATTATAAACCCATTATTTACTTCCATATTTAGTAGCATGAGCTCTATTAGAGTATGGGGGAAATGTTTTCTGCCTTCAGAAATGTAGTTTCCTTCCAGCCCCTACTATCCAGCTTACACTCTGTCTGTCTGTCTGCCTCACACACTAACACTCTCACACTCTCTTCTCACTCAGGGAGAGCAAGGTCTTGAGAGGAACGTGATAACATGGCAGAGATCAGGAGCCTCCTCTTTGTTGCTCTCATGGCCACCGTGTGTCTCCACGGCAACGCAGCTCAGCTAACGGGTACCGTCTTCTCTGACTGTCTTCTCTTTAAACTGATAAATTCCCTGTGGCAAATTGAGTTAATTTCACTTTTTTTTGCAAAACGCAAACCATATAATGTGCACGGACCCATTCAGCTCCATGATTTCTAATTATCGTATTCACTTGGGAAAAACTTGCAATAAACCATCCTGTTCAATGTCCGCATTGAACCATTTTCAAATTGTGTTTTCAGCTTCATAATCTAGGAACACACAAACACATAACCCTTTCCTCTACCCGACCCAGACACTCTCTCCTCCAAAAAATGCACTGAGACATCACTGGCGGACATCGTGTTCCTGTTGGACGGCTCCTCCAGCATCACCCCAGAGAGCTTCCAGGAGATGCTCCTCTTCCTTCAGAAGTTCATCCAGAACCTCGATGTGGGCGTGGACAAGGTGCGTGTGGGCGTGGCACAATACAGCGACCTGCCCTATAAGGAGTTCCTGCTGAAGGACCACATGGACGAGGCCTCACTGCTGGACCAGGTGAGCAAGATCCAGCACCGGAAGGGAGGCACCTTCACGGGCAAGGCCATCACCTTCCTCCAGCAGACCTTCTTCACCCCAGAGGGGGGCAGTCGCGCTGCAGAGCGCGTGCCCCAGATCGTCGTGGTGATCACGGACGGGGACTCGTCGGACGACGTGATCGAGCCCGCGCGGAAGCTGCGGCAGAAGGGTGTGATCGTGTTCGCCATCGACATCGGCAGTTCCAATTCAACGAACTTGCATGAGATCGCCAACCGACCGCACGAGCGCTTCCTGTTCAGGAGCAACAGCTACCAGGCCCTCCAGCAGCTCCTCAACAGGCTGCTGCAGATCCTCTGTGTGACCGTTGAGGACAAACGGACCGGTATCGTGGCATCTCCACCACATGCTCCCATGAACACAAACGCATGCAACATCAAAAATTGACCTTGTGGCGAATTGAGTTAAGTTCACTTTTTGCAAAACCCAAATCATGTAATTTGTGCACAGTCCCATTAAGCTCCATGATTTCTAATTATCCTATTGACTTGGGAAAATCTTGCAACAAACAATCGTGTTCAATCTTAGCATTATTACCATTAGCATTGAATCATTTTCAACTTGAATTTCCAGCCTCATCCAGAAACACACACAAACTCATAACCCTTTCCTCTCCCGACCCAGTCCTTCTCTTTCCCCAAAAATGCAATGAGACATCACTGGCGGACATCGTGTTCCTGTTGGACGGCTCCTCCAGCATCAGCCCCGAGAGCTTCCAGGAGATGCTCCTCTTCCTCCAGAAGTTCATCCAGAACCTCGATGTGGGTGCGGACAAGGTGCGTGTGGGCGTGGCGCAGTACAGCGACCTGCCCTACGAGGAGTTCCTGCTGAAGGACCACATGGACGAGGCCTCACTGCTGGACCAGGTGAGCAAGATCCAGCACCGGCAGGGAGGCACCTTGACGGGCCAGGCCATCACCTTCCTCCAGCAGACCTTCTTCACCCCAGAGGGGGGCAGTCGCGCTGCAGAGCGCGTGCCCCAGATCGTCGTGGTGATCACGGACGGGGACTCGTCGGACGACGTGATCGAGCCCGCGCGGAAGCTGCGGCAGAAGGGTGTGATCGTGTTCGCAATCGACATCGGCAGTTCCAATTCAACGAACCTGCATGAGATCGCCAACCGACCGCACGAGCGCTTCCTGTTCAGCATCAACAGCTACCAGGCCCTCCAGCAGCTCCTCGACAGGCTGCTGCATATCCTCTGTGTGACCGTTGAGGACAAACGGACCGGTATGGTGGCATCTCCACCACATGCTCCCATGAACACAAACACAAACACACACACATGCAGGCATTCAGGTCCACACACACATTTATTTGAAACAAAATCAATAAGCAAACGTTAAAAACTAAGGATATTTAACAATTATTCACTGAAGGCAAAGTGAATAGTGGGGCTATTCCCCACTATTGACGGAGCCTGAGGTGAATTATGTTTTAGTATATACTGAACATACTTGGGCACTCAAAAAAATACTACGAAAAAATTCTTACACTTTTTGCCAGAATTTATTTGTTTTTCTTAGTGTGACGAGCCAGACATTTTGCGATGTAAACAATATCCCGAGTTTGAAATCTCAATCATGGGATATTGCCCAATATCCTGAGATACCGAACCAATCAAATTGCGCCATCTTAGGAGGTTCACACGTAACGTATACTAAATATATATATGTAATGATTCTATCTTCAATACTAATCTTTTAATGCCGCTGTCACACCAAATTTGTACCGGCTGCCAAATTTGTACCGGGTGACGTAATCCATTCAAACCTGCCTAGCAACAGATGACCGCGCCGCGGACGATCGCGAGAGATGAGACGATCGCGACGATGATCGCGAGATGACCGCGCGGACGATCGCGAGATGACCGCGGACGATCGTGTCGAATGACGTAGGAAAGTTCGCAAACATTCTCGATATAGTTCATAGATATATTATAGATATTATATATTATATTATAGATATAGTTCGATATAGTTATTTTGTCTCTGGCAACATGAGCGCGAATGTTTTTTGAAACCTGCTTTATACACTCAGTTTACTAGCTTAATGCGATTAAACAATAAAATCCAATAATAATATAAAGTTAGTAACTCTAATAAATGTAATTAGGAACGCTAATAAATGTAATGTGTTATCTGTCTGGTCGCGTTCCGTGAACTATATCGAGAATGTTCGCGAACTTTCCTACGTCATTCGACGCGATCGTCCGCGGTCATCTGTTGCTAGGCAGGTTTGAATGGATTACGTCACCCGGTACAAATTTGGCAGCCGGTACAAATTTGGTGTGACACCGCCATTCTGTTTTACTCAATTTGTTCCTTCCCCAGCTTTGGTGCAAAAATTTTCCGACATCTACTTCCTGGTGGACAGCGGCCTGACCGCGGCTGAATTTCAGCTAACCCGGAACATGATGGTGCGCCTGGTCACCCAGCTCACCGTAGGAGATACAGCCCACCGCATCGGCCTGGCCCGGTACGGCCAGGACACCAAGTTGGAATTTCTCCCTAACCAGTACAAGAACAAAAAGGAGGTGTTGGCCAGCATTAAGCGTCTCAGCGTGATCCGAGGCAGGCCAAATGCGCCGCGCAACCTTGGTGGCGCACTGAATTACGCTGCCACTAACTTCTTCAGCACCAAGGCCGGGAGCCGTGAGCATTTGGGCTTCCGGCAGTTCCTTGTGGTCGTGTCTGGGGCCAACTCCAGCGACAGCATCTACCAACCGGCCCGCCGGGTGAAGTCCGAGGGGGTGACGGTGATGGGCATTGGCCTCGGCTCGGGCATGAAGGACCAGATGAAGACAGTGGCCAGTGCCTCATACGTTTACCAGTCTGCCAACATCGTGCCCATGCTGAAGGCAGCATTTGAGACTGAGGAAGAGCATATGGACGTAGTTGAGGGTGAGGATCAGCAATGACTGACTTGGGATGTTGGTCAGTGTAATCAATGTTCTGTTATATATTGAGTTACTTCGATCTGTATTGGGAATCGGTTAATTATTCCAAATTATAAAACATAGTCCTAACTCCCTCATTTATTTTGCAGATTGTGTAGCTTCCAGAGTAGCTGATGTTGTGTTCATTGTGGACGAATCGGGAAGTATCGAAGCTCCTAACTTTCAGTTGGTGCTCTCTTTCCTGCACAATATGGTGGAAAGCCTTGACGTCCAGACCAACAGAATACGGGTTGGTATAGTCATGTACAATGACAATCCTATGGGCCGGGTCTTCCTCAACACCTTCAATGACAAGAATGAGATTCTCCAGTTCATCAAGATTTTGCCCTACCATGGAGGAGGCACCAAAACAGGCCTTGCGCTGAAGTTTGCTCGCGAGAACGTCTTTGTTCAACAGCGAGGAGGACGGAAAAGCCAAGGCGTCCAGCAGGTTGCAGTGGTTATCACTGATGGAGACTCTCAGGATGAGGTGGAAAAGGAGGCGGCAGACCTGCGTCGTGATGGGGTTACCATCTACGCCATTGGAATCAAAGATGCGAACAAGACCCAGCTGGTGCAGATTGCATCGCACCCTTGGACCAAGCATGTGTACAATGTCGACAGTTTCATCAGGCTGAAGACCTTGCAGAAGAGCCTGGAGAAGACCATGTGCCGCAACATCTTCCGTCAGGCCATTGCAGTCAACGAGAGAAGAGCTGACATCAAAGAAGGTTTGGGACCAATGCAATTGCAATTTTAAGAGTTGTTTTTGTCGTTTTAGTTCTCGAATATCGCTCACTGAGATGTTGGGTATGGAGCCCAGGACCTTTCAGATGAGAACTCACTACACCAGAAATAAAGATCTATTCTAAAACATTATTTGTTTTATTTCTCCAGGATGTATGCAAACAGATGAGGCCGACATATTCTTTTTGATCGACCAATCAGGAAGTATTCAGACCAGCGACTTTCAACACATGAAGAAATTCCTCATTGACTTCCTGAACACCTACCACATCGGCCCGGACCATGTCCGCATTGGGTGTGTCAAATATGCAGACTTGCCCACCTTAGAGTTCGACCTGACTACGCACACTGACAGCAAAACTCTGGAGAAGGCGGTGGAGAGTATCCATCATGCTGGCGGCGGTACCGAGACCGGACGTGGCCTATCCTTCATGGCACCCCTGTTTGAGAGAGCCATGAAAACTCGAGGGCACAAAGTCCGCGAGTACCTCATTGTCATCACGGACGGGAAGTCGGCGGACAAGGTCCTACTTCCTGCAGAGAAGTTGAGAACCCAGGGCGTCAACATCTATGCAGTCGGAGTGAATGAAGCAGTTGAGACAGAGCTGCAGGAGATCGCTGGAAGCCCACAGAATACCTTCATGGTGAATAACTTTGATGCCCTTAAAATTATCAAAGACGACATTATCACTGACATCTGTTCAACAGAAGGTAAGCACATTTCTTTCCATGTTATTCTATTGTACTGCAACTCAACCATTGGTTGAATATGTACAGGTTCAATGTGTAAGAGTACTAATTTTGTTTTTTTTCATTGAATGTGTTTCTTGTCCACAGCCTGCAAGGGCATTCCAGGGGATCTCCTCTTCTTGATCGAAGGCTCTGATTACATCAGAACAGAAGACTACCAGAAGATGAAGGACTTCATGAAAGCTATGATTGGCAAGTCTCAGGTTGGAAAGGAAATGGTGCATGTGGGGGTCATGCAGTTCAGCACCATCCAGAAGCTGGAGTTCCAGCTCAATAAATTCTACGACAAAGGAGACATGTTGAAAGCTATTGACAAAATGCAGCAGCTTGGCGGAGGCACGCACACGGGCCAGGCCCTGACCGAAGTCTCCCTGTACTTGGCCAGAGGGGGTCGTCCAGGGATAAGACAGAACCTGATTGTGATCACTGATGGCGAGTCCCAGGATCTGGTGAAGGGGCCGGCTGAGGTGTTGAGGCAAAAGGGTGTGACCATCTTCTCCATCGGTGTGGTCAACGCCAACACCACACAGCTTCTGGAGATCAGTGGCTCTGACGACCTCGTGTTCACTGAGAGGAACTTTGATGCCCTGAAGGACTTGGAGAGTGAGCTGAATCTGCGTCTCTGTGAGAGAGGTAACACAACGCTAGGGTTGATGCTGTATATAGTGGTAGGAATTGCACTTGCATATTATATTCCAGTAAATAAGCAAATCCATCGATGGGAAAACATTTGCATGCATTTATATTAACAGTGAATTGTACTATTAAATTACTGAATAAAATGTAGTTGAGTTTGAAATGTTCATGTACATCAATACTCAAACCATGAAACAATTTCGAAGAATGAGGTAGTTATTGCAGTTAGTCAACATTTTCAAGACCATACAATACCACACAAAGTCCACATGTTTCCTTGCCTTATCCTGGATGTCTTTTGTCTCTTGCTTTAGAGTGCCAGAAGACTCAGATGGCAGACGTCATCTTCTTGGTCGATGGCTCCACCAGCATCAGCGACGGCAATTTCTTAGCCATGCTGAATTTCATGCAGTCCGTCGTGAACATGACCACCGTCGGCGAGAAGATGACGCGTTTTGGCGTCATCCTCTACTCCAACGAACCCAAATCCAAATTCAACCTCAAAGACTATTTCTCCAAGAGCAAGGTGTTGAAGGCCATCCAGGCGCTCAAGTCCCCAACCGGAGACACCTACACAGGCAAGGCCTTGAAGTACACCCTACAGTTCTTTGACGAGCAGTACGGCGGCCGCCAAGCCGCCGAGGTGCCCAAGATCCTGTTGGTGATCACAGACGGTGCGGCCACCGACCAACACGACCTGAAGGCTCCATCCGAGGCGCTGCGTAAGAAGGGCATCAGCGTGTTCAGCATCGGAGTGGGTGATGCCAACGAGACTCAGCTGGAGATCATGGCCGGGGAACCCTCCAGGGTCTTCTTCGTTGACAACTTTGATGCCCTGAAGACCCTCTACAAAAACGTCTCCAGTGGGCTCTGCAACACTACCATTTCTGGTAACCATCTTTCTGTCCGTCTGACTGTCATTAAATACCAAGGGTAATATATTCAAGAGTTGTACTGTAAAGTACAGAATAGAATACTGTTATAGTAGAGCATACAGAACAGTAAAACATATGGTGAAGTAGGGTGTACTGTATACTGTACTACAGTGGCATACTTTCAACAGTATTGTCGAAAGTAGTGCATAAAGTATTATATAGTACAGTAGAGCACTGAACCGGACCCTTAAGTCCTCCATGTGTTTCCAGTGTGTAACAAGGAGAAAGCGGACCTGGTTCTGCTGGTCGACACGTCGGAGACCATCACCGACACTGACTTCAGCAGCATGACGACATTCATAACCGACCTGATCGGCAGCTTCAAGATCAGCAAGGATCAGGTGCGCGTGGGCGTGGCCCAGTTCAGCACAGAGCCACTCAAGGAGTTCTACCTAAACCAGTTCCACACGGTGGAGGAGATGACCAAGAACATCCTGGATATAGTACGGCAGAAGGAAGGAACCTGGGTCGGAAAAGCGCTGGACTTCATCAAGAGTTACTTTGAGACGTCCACCGGGAGCCGCATCAGAAGCAGCGTCACCCAGAACCTGGTGGTGATAATGGATGGGGTATCCAAGGACGACGTGGTGCAGGAGGCCGAGGTGCTCCAGGGGATGGGCATCCAGATCTTTGTCATTGGCGTCGGTCCGTCAACAAGCTGGAGCTGAAGAAGATCACGAACGACACCAACCTCATCTTCACGGTCCAGGACTTCGGCGCACTGGGCACGATCAAGCAGGAGGTGGTGGACACCATCTGCCAACAGCCTGGTTAGACTTAATCTGTTAATCATTTTGTCCTTCTGTCCATCTGCCTGTTTCTCTTGCACAGTATATTTTTTACTTCATTTGTTTACGGTAAGTCTGTAAGGACTCTCCCTCCCTTTCTCTCCCTCATCCTCTCTCTCCCTCTTCCTCTCTCTTTCGCCCTCTCCCTTTCGCTCTCTCCCAGAACCTCTCATTATCTCAGCCTGCAGTATCGATGTGGCTATTGGTTTTGACATGTCCCAGCGCTCCGGGTCCCATCTGCTGGTCAGCGGGTTCCCCAAGCTCCGGGCGGCCCTGCCGGAGATCCTCCACTATGTGTCCACGATGAAGGGCCTCTGCTGCGTCCAGAACACGCCCATCGAACCCAACGTCGCCTTCCGGTTGGTCAGCCAAGATGGGGGTGTCCTGTACGACTTCAACTTTAAGCCATTCAGCGAGGCGGTGTTGGACAAGGTCATGAATCTGCAGATGTCAGAAGACACCTTCTTCAACACGGCCCTGCTCACCTCCTTCCAGGAGAAGTTCAAGACCCAGTCCAATGCCGGCGCCAAGGTACAGCACAGCAGAAACCATCACTCGCTGAGGTTATGGATAGTAGCATGAAATGTAATATCTTGGTGGGCATTCATTAACAATAAATCAATAGAAGGTAATTATAAATCTACTGGGTTTGATGTTGAGGTTGTGTTGTAACAGCTCTCCCCTTTGTGCGACACAGATTTTTTCTCACACTCATCTGATTAGGCAGTGTTACTTTAGCCAACGGTTAGGGTTAAGGTTGCGTATTAAATGTGTCCTCATTTTTTTTGTGCGTGTGCGTGCGTGCCAGGTACTCGTGGTCTTCACAGATGGTCTGGATGAAGATGTTACGAAGCTGGAGCATCAGTCTGAGCTGCTGCGTCTTTCTGGTTAGGCCAGGATGCACTTGAGACTTATACCTGACTTTATTCTTCCGTACACTCTTTTTTGCACATTAATGTTGACCTTTTTTTCTTGGTGTTTCTCTCTCTGTCTGTCTCTCTTTCTATTTCTACCTATATCTCTCACTGTGTCTGTATCCCTCTCACTGTCATTCCTGTCTGTCTCTACCTGTATGTCTGCCTCTCTCTCTGTATGTCTGCCTCTCTCTCTCTGTATGTCTGCCTCTCTCTCTCTGTATGTCTGCCTCTGTCTCCCTGTCTGTGTCTCAGGGGTGAATGCCCTGCTGGCGGTTGCGCTGGACGGTGTGCGTGACTCCAGCCAGATCCAGATGGTGGAGTTCGGTCGAGGGTTCGGCTACAATGTCCCCCTCAGCGTGGGAATGCAGAGCGTGGGCAGTACCTTGCTCAAACAGATTGTGAGTCCGCCTTTACTAAACGATATTAAACAGATCGTAAGTCCACCGTAAAACTGAACTAAAGAGATTGTAAGTCCACCACTAAACTATACTAAAGAGATCGGAAGTCCACCTTAAATTAAGGTGGACTATACTGTCCCAACCCAGTCTCACGGAAATACGTGACACTTGTCACGTCACGTCATTTAATCTATTCATTCGTGATCTTGGACACGTAATTTCAATTTTTTTTTGTGCGAAAAAGCACAAATTTCAAACTTTTTCTAAAAAGAAGAGATGAAGCAGCTACCTTTTTTCCGTCGCGGTTTGCCTACAGAGCAG
>OLKM01003378.1:0-16313 GCA_900291075.1 Melanogrammus aeglefinus | reverse complement strand
TGCTCAACACCAGATTGGTTCCGCCTTTACTAAACGATATTAACAGATCGTAAGTTCACCGTAAAATGAACTAAAGAGATTGTAAGTCACACTAAACTATACTAAAGAGATGCGGAAGTCACCTTTAAATTAAGTTGGAACTATACCTGTCCAACCCAGTCTCACGAAATACGTGACACCTTGTCACGTCGTCATTTATTATTCATTCGTGATCCTGGACACGTAACGTTCAATTTTTTTTGTGCGAAAAGCACAAATTTCAAACTTTTTTTCTAAAAAGAAGAGAGAGCAGCTCCTTTTTTCCGTCCGCCGGTTGCCTACAGAGGCGCGCACCCTGCATTAAGCTTATGCTGTGAATTGTCACAATTTTCAGAATCAAAGGTGAAGTTGAACACGGGTGGCCAAGCTGTCATATTGTAAGACAATTTGCGCTTTTGGCACGAAAACAGACTGTCCCAGCTCACGAATGAATAGATTAGATGCGTGTACGGTCGTTTTCTGTGAGGACTGGGTTGACTGTCACCTTAAAGGGTGACATATTATTGAAACAACACTTTCCTGGATTTGGAGTTTTATTTTGGGCATTACAACTTGGAAAAGTACTGTTCATGATTTCTTTGATGGAGATAGCGTTTCTGAAAGTATCCTGCCTACAGTTACCAAATGAGCGAGTGAGTTTCGGCGCATATTTGAATATTACCTCCAAATTCCCCACCCCCTCCAATCCAGAGTAGTAGGATGGTTTGTGGACAAGCGGGCGAGCGCTGGGGGGCAGAGAGGTTCGCGATTTCAGAAGCAGGGATATTCCCTACACAAAATAGATTGACAAATTTTCGATTGGCCATGGTGGACTGCTTGGCAGGACATCCGCGGAGCTGCCGACACTGCGCCGAAGCTCTGGGTTGGCAGTCCGGCAGCTCAGCTCCGGGAGTTACGAATCCCACTTCGCCTCCATGTTGGGGTTTCAACCTGGACTCAGAAATCAGGCTAATTCCTTCCCACATTCTTCTCAACCATGGCCTTTAATAAACTATAACCAGATCGTAAGTCACTTAGCTATATACTTACTAAACAGGATCGTAAATCAACTATTAAACTATACTTTACTATACAGATCTAAGTCCACCTTAACTAAACTATACTAAATTGATTGTGAGTCCACCTTAAACCAAACTAAAAAGATCAAAAGTCCACCTTCACTTAACTATACTGAACAGATTGTGAGGGCCACCTTAAACAAACGTATACTAAAACCGATCCTCACGTCACCCTTGAACTAAAGACTATACTGAACGGATCGATTACAGTCCAGCTTTAAGACTACAATTTACTGAACAGACCGTAATTCAACCCTTAAACTATACTAAAATAAACGTATTCTTGCTCCACAACACTCTCTCTTTCTCCCGCTCGCTCTGATTGAGCGGAGGAGCGAGTTTTGCGGAGCACGTGTGAGAGCGATTTTGAGAAGTTTTTTCATAGTTTTTTTTCGGTAAATGTTGTAAATATAGTTGTTTGGTGGGTTTTGGTACTACTTTGGGTTTTTCTTTTTGCCGATCGACCAGAGGCCGCTGGTCGGTGTGCCTGGAGTATGTGGCGACGTTCGGGGCAGTTCAGCCGCAAGCATGGCTGTTCACGATCTGCCACCACTTCCGTGTTTCCAGTGGAGGACTGCCAATCTGGCAGTGGCGATTGTTGTCGGGCACAGCAGCATTCAGGTCCGCGGCCCGGATGAACGAGGGTTGGTATTTTCGAGGACAGCGTGCGCCCAGGCAAACAAAGTGGTGGAATCTGGGAATCGTTGTGAAGGATTATGTTTGTCCGTGTACTGCCGCGTACAACGCCGGCAGCGAGGAGTATATGCTCTAACATCCTCGGTTCATCGGCGACGAGGTTCTGGTTCAGGGAACTGATCGAAGACGGAGAATAATAGTGACCCTGTGAATCAGGAAGCTGTGTCGGGTGCAGTCTCCTGCTGCGCATGTCGTGTCACACAGATGGCACAGTGCACATGATTCTCGAACAAGAAGGGACAGTGAACTGAGTTAGTTTTTCAATTAAGTGGTGGGTGACTTGCTTATGCTGTGTTTGTAAACTCTCGGAACTCTAAGCGTTTATGGCCTGCGGGAAAGAAGGGCATTTAGTCAGAGCTTACGGAAGTAGCCCCGAAAATCGGGCTGAGCCTGCTGAGGGCAGCAGGCTCTCCCAAAGATGTGGACGCTTTGTAAACAGCCATCCCTCACTGACTCACCACCGGCTTCTCGCTTCACAGCTGGATGGGATGTACTCAGTACATAGTATACAGTAACAAGTAACGCAAAGGTGTTCTTTGAAAAAAACAAAAATATGTAAATATTTGCAGACAAAAGAATGCTGCTGCTATATGTAAAATCTCAAACGAACATCAGAGGGGAGGGATGTTTCACTGAGAAGGAGTATTACAGTTTGAAAAAAAAATTTAATTGTGTTTTAATGAGTGTTTATTTAGTTATTTATTATTATTGCTTCTTAATTTTAAGTATTTTTTGTTCTGTGTTAAGAGGTTATGTTGTTGAAGAAGAGAAATGGTGAATTAAAGGTTTTTTCAAAAATCATTAAAACAAAATCTCTCTCGCTCTCCCTCCCCTCTCTCCTCTTCTTCCAGGAACGCCGTGCCGAGCGAGAGTGCTGTAATGTCATGTGTAAAGTGTTCGGGACATGAAGGAGCCGAGGGCTCGCAGGATGGTCAGCTGAAAGGTGAAGGTCACCGCCGAGATTCTGAAGCACTGGGAGCAGACTTAAGGATCAGCCTATGAACGCTTCACACGTCGATCGACTTACATAACAAACACACGTTTTGAACGCCTCACACGTCGATTGACAAGCTTAACGATCAACAGCATGCAGCTCGCAAATAGTACACATTAACAAACACAAACAGCCAAATACAAAACACATTTGCATTGTGTGACAGCAGCCATTAAATACCACAGGCATGACGCCAAACTGCAAAATTGCCTCGCCACGCAGTCGAGCAAATAAACACATTAAACATACAAAACTTTGCAACATGATATGTGTCGGCACAAATACAGTACAAAAGCAGCGTCACCACAAAAAAAACAAACATCACAAAGGCAGCTTTGCTTTAGGCCGCAACGTTACGTTGTCATTCCACGGCTCCCTGCATTTTTTTATTCAAGTCCTTGTCCAAACTGAGCTGAATGAGGTGCTTTGCGGTTGCCCATGCAGCATACTCTGCCTATGATCGCTGAAAATGTTCCTCAAAGCAGAAAAGGAGTTTTTGCATGTGGCAGTGGAGGCTCCAAAGTTAAGCGACTTAAAATGCACCATGATACTGGGCTTTGCTTCCAGCGTCTTTGTGGAAAGTGTGAAAGTTATTCTTCTAGTCCATTTATCATCCTCTGCCGCGTGGAGGCTTCCATTTGGGTGCAAGGAACTGTCAGGTACCACAAGCTCAGCAATCTAAAGTTTTGTGGGCGGGCTCAAGATCCAAGGGGGGCCTCACTTTTTCCTGCCCACCACTTCCACTCACATCGGCTGCGAACTAGAGGTGTGTGTCGAGTTCTGGCTCAGCATGCTGCGGAAATGTTTTCATGTGCTTGTGGTTTATCACCCTGCACTGATGGCCAATAACCGTCCATCGTTTGGTCAAGCGATGTTTTAGCAATCTCCCCTTTATAATGAACAGTGACTGCGGGAACCTTATACAACAGGTTACACACACTAAAGAATCTATGACAGGCTGCTCTGCGGACATTTCCTGCACTACCACCAAATGGGAGCTGATGATTGAAGCAGTGGCACAATGCTATTTCTCTCCAGTTTCCTCCTGGAGGAGTTCTGTAACTCCCACCATGTTTGTCCCAACATTCATGGAGGCGCCGGTCCTAACTTGGCTCAGTATTTTGTGATCAGTGCTCATTCAGCCTTCGTCAGCTCGGAGATAACGTTTGTGTGAGAGTCTTAGGCATCCATCCTCGTCTGCAGTGGTATTGATTGTCAAGAAGCCGTGTTTTATCTCTTTGTTGTAGGCATTCAACTAACCGACAGAACAACTGAGATATATTTTCCCGGCCGGTAGGATCCCTTGTTCCATCAACTTTGATACAATAAAACGCATCCCCCACTCTTCAACAGTAATGCTCCGCTCGTCAAGGGTGCTCATCTCAATTTCTATGATTCCGTTCTGTATGTCATGAGAAGTGTAGGTGGCCATGCCGGGGAATAGTTTTCAATTATTTTGGCCACTCTCTGCTCTTTCTCTGTGTAAGGTATGCTCAAGACAGCGACAGGAACAGCCCACTGCTGACTCTGACCATGCTTTCGACTGATCGTGTCCTCTCTGAAATGGGTTGGATCGACAGCCTAAAATGCTATCATATTGACGATAGTAGACAGTGAGTAGCGGCTCCGAGCAAGTCTGATCTGTGTGCACCAGCGTACTTATTTCTGACCTCGCATCTGTCTCTTCCTCCACAAAGGTCTCGCAGAATGTGTCCTTTTGATGCGAGCATGTTGGAGCAGTCCTTTATCACTCTCCAAAGGATTTTCCGAGTCGCAAAACCCTTTAACAATGAAAGCACATCACGAAGAAGTGCTGTGGCCTCAAGCTCTAAATCTTCTGCATGGAAACAAAAGCTGCATCCGCTTTCACTGAATCTCAGCCATTGGTTTCTTGTGAAATCACACACACTGAAAAAGTGTGCCACTTCCCAGAAAACCAAATTGCTGCTCGGAAAACTTATCAGTTTCCCTGGTTCGGTTGGTTCATTCCAAGGTCGTCCGGGGATGCATGCTCTTTGAGCGTGTGTAGCTGGCCCAATGCAGCAGCAGTCCTGGCTGTTGAGCGGGATCCGTACGATGCGAAGCCAGGAGGAGCAGAGGCTTGCTCCTAGCGAGTGGTGACAGCTGGCGGCGGGACAGTGTTAAAAGAAGAGCTGGATGCCCCAATGGTGAGGCGAGGAGGAGGGCGCGAGGGTGTGGATCCTGGCGGGTTCGAAGTCAGAACCGCGTCAAATGCGAGTCTCGGAGGAGAGAGGGCTAAAGTTGTTGCGTTGTTACAGCCAGTGGAGAACTCAAATCCAGCTCCAGCAACCGGTTGCAGCACGGTCAGGGTTTAAGCTGGCTTGACTCCCTGTGGTAGTTCGAGAATCGCGACAGCTCCTAATGCAGGTTTCTTTTCCGGGATTATGGTATCAGTCTTATTTAATCAACGTCTGTTATCCATTTTCTTCTGAACTCGTCATATTCAGAACACCAGGCGGCTGAGCTACTAACTTTGAAATAACTGGGCTAACGTATAATGCCGTCATTACACTTGACGTTCCCGCGTGTGATGCATTCTGAATTAGTGATAGGGTTTACTATGTATTTGTCAAATCACATAAGTCTCCTTTGAGATTGGACATAGTATTGACATCACATCGATCGACTGACTTAGCGATCAACGTTGTGACGCCTCACTCGTGTGGTACATGAAGTTAAGCTAACACGGATGACTGAGGCACATGACGTCAGACTGTGTGTGTGTTGTGTGTTGTTTCAGGTGCGTCCGGGACCTAAAGGTCATCCAGGCTTCCCAGGAGAGGAAGGGACTGCCGTGAGTATTATGTTTTCCTAATATAATTATCGGTTTATTGAAATTACAATAATATAAAAGGCTAACTAAAGAGCATACACAAAACATGAGCATACATACACGTCCATATATAACATGTACTTCATGCAGTCATTTACATATGCTCACGTCATACTACTCTCAGAGTCTGGTTACGGCTGTTACTTTTATTTTTCTAGGTTTGCGTATGTGTGGATTACAACGTGCAAGCCACAAACAAGCGTCGAATATTTACCTATCATATCCGCCTCGGCGTAGGTTTGGTTCAGCCTTCAAACAAACGTTCTTCCCCCGCGACAACTGGGAGACTCGAGTTTAGAAAAAGAATAAGAAAAACATTGGCTTCCACGACCTCTTGGGACACTCAATGTTCTCGATGTTCATTGGCAGTTGTTTTTGGCGGATTTATGCACGTTTTGCGAAAGACTTTCGGAGAATGTATTTCATTCTTCTTCTCTTTTGCTCTCGCTCGCCTCTCTCTCTTCTCTCTTGTCTCTCCATGCAGGGTGACACGAGGCCATACCGGCCCCCAGGGCCAAAGGGAGATCTCAGGGTGTCCAGGACAAGAGGACAGAAGGTGAACAGCACAGCCTCGATGGACTGCAGACGGACCACGCACACTAACACTGCTACTTTTACCACTAAGCTTATACTACATCTAACCCCACAACTACTCATTCATAGACAACAATGGTACTTTGCTACTCATAATAAAGCAGTAGACTTGAGTTTTGATCGTTCTCAGTTGTGACATCTTGAAATGACAGCGGTAGTTGGCAAAGTGTGTGTATAATCTTAGTTCTTGTGTGTGTTTTGATTGACAGGGCCATCGGGGGTCACCGTGGCGACAGGAATGAGTGTCTGAACGTTCCAGGAAATCGTTCTTTAGCCAGAAGTGAAGTCAGGATTGTCTATCACGAGGGAATGTTGCGGACAGAACTGTGAGGAGGAGGAGGTAAGGAGTGAGAGGAGGAGGTGGTAGGAGAATGGAGACTGAGAGGAGGTTAGATCAAGTGAGGAGGGTGAGAGGCGAGAGGTTCTGATTCATTATTTTTTACTCCTTCAGGGTGAAGAGGGTGATTTTTTGGACTGGATGGGAAGTCGGACGGAGCAGCATGTAACCAGCTAGCTTCATCTACACCATCTACATGTATAAATACACCACCTGTCATGTTCTTAATGTGGTAACGTTTGTGTGTGCATCTCAGGGTTGAAGCAGGCTTGAAGGAGGGAGCTTAGGAGAGACAGAGGGTCACCGTGCAGGGCATACGGTAAACTGCTCTTGCTTTTTTATTAATAACAAACAACTTGTTGTTAATCCAGTCATGTAGCAGGCTTACCGTAGCCGCGTTTCACTGGACCACATCTGACTGTTCGCATAGATTTCTATTGCGGAATAGAAATGATCAATATACGCCTCATTCGGATACTAGATTATCTGTTCAGCGATCATTAGTAATTCTATGCCGAACAGGAAGAGGGTGGTGTAGTCCGTTTTTAACCGACATGTCTACACTTTATTCCGAATAGATTGAGGTTTGATTTAGAGGCAGCTGCAGTAGTTCGCAATTGGTCCACTGACCTCCGTCGGTACTTTTATTAAACACCGAACTTGACGCTGTCAAGGAAAGGTTGAGATTTATTGCCTGATTTCACGTCTTTGTTCATCACTCCGTAAGTAGTTCGGTAAGCGTGTCCGGTTGCTGAGCGACGGGACATGGGTGTTTAATTATGACGTGTTCGCGTATCGTAGTATCGTTCCTGTCGTGCGGTCTGAGATAACCTGTAAATGAGTTAGGCTACTACTAGTACTTTTTGCAGGGTGCTGAACGTTAAAATATACTTTCTTTAACTTAGAGAGATGGTAGCTGCAGTAGTTCGCAATTGGACCTTAGAGGAGACAAATGTCCTCTTGGAGGTGGGGGTAAATATAAAGATTGGACGAGAAATTGACATAGCCGTGCTCTCCTCTTCCTTCTTAATTGAAGGAGCAGGCAGAGAACAGCTCTCTCTCCTGCTTTGCTTTCATTAAAATCAAATTCACAACGCCAAACAGTGATAAGGCGTCCATTATGTCGCCGCCGGTCCAGAGATGTGTCAGTTGGGTGCGAGAGAGACATAACGGACACTTTTGGTTACTGCCATGTAGATTACAGTAACATCCGGATCACAATTTTAGGAAAAGATCTTTTTCCGCATAGGAAATCTATGCGGAATCAGATGTGCCATGTTAATGACGGCTAATGACGGTCAGATTGATGACATTCAGGAGCCAGGTAGAGGTTAAGGGAATGTGATGTTTATGATAATGTTGTGTGAACTTTGACCCATGTTATCGTCCTTCAGTGGCAACACGGGGATCCGGGGGAGCGGAGAGTGTGAAGGACAGCGAGGACTCAGAGGAGACCCGGTATTTGTCTGTCTGTCTGTTCTGTCTGTGTCTCGTGTTCTGTCACCTTTGTGTCTGTCTCCATCTCTCTCTTCAGTGTCTGTCTCCGTCTCTCTCCGTGGCTGTCTCCGTCTTCTCTCTCCGTTTCTGTGTATCTCTACATTTGTATGTCCTTCATTAAAACGATCAGTAATTTGCAAAACCTGCCCAAATTATCATAACCTTATTTTGACATGGCACAAAGTCAAGTCTGAGCCTGCAATAGTAGAAAAAAATACCACTAACAGAAAAAAGTTGAAATCAATCGATTCAAAGCTCATATGCACATTTAAAAGTGGATATTTAGTCTTCGAGGTCAAACATTTGTGGAAGTAGTGTAGGTCCTAAAAGCTTAGGTCCTAAAGCTTAGGTCCCAATTAAAAACTAAAAAGAGAGAATAAGAATAGAGTTTATTCATAATTTCAAAGAGAGATCAACTCCCATTCTCTGTGGGGAGTTGATCTCAGTGACAGTGGTTGTCCATAAACCTCGAAATGTGTTTTCGAAAGGCGCTTTTTGAACTGTAATATTAAGCATATGCGCGCGCATACACACACTCACTCACGCACCCACTCACCCACTCACTCACTCACTCACTCACTCACTCACACTCTGCTGGTGGGTTCTGGTCCAGAAACTCTGAAGTATGGATCTGAAGTTCAGTCCAACAGCCCTTCTGAACCAAGACCTCCGCTGGATGCTCCAGATGTGAACTCTGACAACGTTGTGTGTGTGTGTGTGTGTGTGTGTGTGTGTGTGTGTGTGTGTGTGTGTGTGTGTGTGTGTGTGTGTGTGTGTGTGTGTGTGTGTGTGTGTGTGTGTGTGTGTGTGTGTTGTGCCTCAGGGGGCAGCTGGATCAGACAATGCAGAGGTGGGACCAAAAGGAGAACCAGGAAACGCTGGTATGCCGGTAAGGAACCTCCTGTTGGGGGAATGTTCACGCGTCCATGTCCTTCTTCTCTCTCTCTTCTGTCTGTCTGTCTGTCTTCTGTCTGTCTGTCTGTCTGTCTGTCTGTCTGTCTGTCTGTCTGTCTGTCTGTCTGTCTGTCTGTCTTTGTGTCTGTCTGTCTGTCTGTCTGTCTGTTCTGTCTGTCTCTGTCTGTCTGTCTGTCTGTCTGTCTGTTCTGTCTGTCTGTCTGTCTGTCTGTCTGTCTGTCTGTCTGTCTGTCTGCTGTCTGTCTGTCTGTCTGTCTGTCTGTCGTCTGTCTGTCAGTCTGTTGTCTGTCTGTCTGTCTGATCTGTCTGTCTGTCTGTCTGTGGTCTGTTGTCTGTCTGTCTGTCTCTTCTGTCTGTCTGATCAGCAATTGGACTTAACTTTTTTCTTTCTTGAAACACTCACACTGTCCAGGGCATTCCAGGGAAGGAAGGCGTGAACGGGGGAGAGGTGGAATCGAGGGAAATTGAGGTGAAAGAACGATCTTGTCTCATGTTCTCATGTTACTTTGTTCTCTATAATGTCTCTGGACCCGTCCTAACCACATGGGTCCTTTCCACAGGGGCCCAAAGGAAGACGAGGAACCCATGGGAGAAATGTAGGAGGATACCCTCCCCTCTCCTCTCCTCCCCTCATCTAACCTCATATAACCTCCCCTCCCCCCCCTCCTCCCCTCATATAACCTCCCCTCCCCCCTCCCCCCTCCTCCCCTCATCTAACCTCCCTCCCCTTCCCTCCCCTCTCCTCCCCTCTTCTCGCCTCTCCTCTCCTCTCCTCCCATCCCCTCGCCTGGGATATTAAAGACTTGGTTGCTCATCTCAGACAACTGCTTTGCAGCTGCCATACACTGTGTTTTATTGAGTGTGTGTGTGTGTGTGTGTGTGTGTGTGTGTGTGTGTGTGTGTGTGTGTGTGTGTGTGTGTGTGTGTGTGTGTGTGTGTGTGTGTGTGTGTCTAGGGTTGGAATGGAGAGTCGGGCATTGTAGGAGAAGCAGGAAGCCCTGGCCCTTCAGGATCCCGGGTAGGTTTTAAACCACAGGGGGCTTTCAGGAAGGAGCCCAGTGGAACCAGTATGAAGCTACACACACTACTCTATTGCCCCTTTTCCACTGCGCGTTTTCGCAACGGTACGACACGGCTCTGCACGACTCTACCCTGATTTGAGAGCTTTTCCACTGCGGATTGGAGGCGGGACCCGTTACGGTTTTCAGTACCTGTTCATACCTGTTTCAGAGGTAGGTCTAGCCGGTACGAGTCGGGGGCCTAAATGTCACGTGAACAGTGCTGTCCACTGATTGGTTAGATGAAATGACGTCATATGTGCGACGAAGCGCGGGGGTCTTTAAACATTCACCCGTCATGTATGAAAACACAACTGCGAGAGCAACAACGACAAAACGATAAGAATCGCTCGTCTCGACTCTTCCATACGTTCGTGTTCTTTTGTCGCTACAAACCACAGAGCAATCAGCAACAGCAGTACTGCCTCGATGTCGTCCAGTGCTTCCATCGTTGTTTACTTTTTTCTGACCGCGGCATGGCACTTTCTAGTCGCCTGAAACTGACGTCACGCCTGAACACCTCCGACTCCGCCCTCCGACTCCGCCCAGTTCCAGGCCACCGTTTTGTGTGGAAAAGCTCAAATTTACTGGTACCGTGCCGTGTAGTGTAGGGCGGCACTAACCGCACCGAGTAGAGTCGGGACTATTTTGGCAGTGGAAAAGGGGCATATGTGTGTGTGTATGTCTGTGCATGTGGGGTCCCTTTTCTGACCCAGTTAGGGTTCTGCTTTCTTTAGGGATCCCAAGGGACCAAAGGTCAACCGGGCCCCAGAGGAATACAGGGACTTCCTGGACCTCAGGTCAGTACTCCATCAGAGCCACTGGAACCAGTTTGAACCAGTCTGAACGGAAACAGATATATCCAGTTACACCTTACAGAATACTTTTAGTGTGTGTTTGATTCTGATTGGGTGTGTGTTTGATTCTGATGGGGTGTGTGTTTGATTCTGATAGGATGTGTGTTAGATTCTGATGGGGTGTGCGTTTGATTCTGTGTGTTTTGCTCATTTCCAGGGCAGGCCAGGGGCTGATGGACCAGGTGGTAAATCTGGACCACCTGGAGCCAATGGACAGAAGGTACGTGAGATCACATCCTGTGCTATGCTGTGATCTGACAGGAAGTCCCCTGGTTCACCATTTCAAAGAATTCTCAGAATTATGTTATATTATATTTAGATTTGAGAAGATCAGATTGGCTACTACAGTATGTGGTCAGGTGACATCAACGTGGTGATGATTTGATGTAATGTGGTGACGTTGTGCTGTGTTGTTATGTTGCCA
Source organism: Melanogrammus aeglefinus (assembly GCA_900291075.1). Classification (NCBI taxonomy): domain Eukaryota; kingdom Metazoa; phylum Chordata; class Actinopteri; order Gadiformes; family Gadidae; genus Melanogrammus; species Melanogrammus aeglefinus. Next base: position 4,990 of record OLKM01003378.1, on the reverse strand, counting down.
GGGACAACAAGGCGACTCGGGGCCAAAAGGAGTGTCAGGCCCACTGGGATACAGAGGAATGCCAGTAAGATGCTGGAGCGGTGGTGTGGGTGTGGGTGTGGGTGTGGGTGTGGGTTTGTGGGTGTGTGTGTGTGTGTGTGTGTGTGTGTGTGTGTGTGTGTGTGTGTGTGTGTGTGTGTGTGTGTGTGTGTGTGTGTGTGCGTGCGGTGCGTGCGTGTGTGTGCGTGCGTGCATATATTGGGTGATTATGTGTGAACTTGCTTGGCCTGAGGTGCTTTTAATTCAATGTTTTAATTGTGTGTTTTTCAGGGGGAAGATGGCAGAGATGGATATGGAATAACTGGACCGACAGGATCTAAGGTAAGAACACCACGCGCACACGCACACATGCACACATTAACCTATTGAGGGAAATGTTTTCAACATTTTCTAACATAATGTCCTTTACATAAATGTCCAAATGATTCCAAATGGATTCCAAAACATTTTGTACTCCTGTTCTTTGATAGGGAGATCCTGGTTTCCCCGGATATCCTGGTGTTCCAGTAAGACCCTTCTCATTCTGTTGGAGGGGAAGGGATAATACCCATATCAACAACATACATATAAGTAAACTATTTGACCGCAGCCTAGGAAGTCTAGTCTTGTTTTACTTTGGATCCTATGGTGAAATGGACCAGAGGTATTTCAGTGGCAGCCATGATAAGGGCTGTTGGAATTCTCTCAATGCTATGAGAGGTGCTTCAATGCTTCCTTCCATATCTCCTTTAGCCTAGGTCACACAAGCCCATCCATTACGATAGGAAACGAGGATAATGACATCCCAAAATGTATTTTGGCAGGAACATTTAAAGCGATACACCATACAGGCACACTTGTTTAGTCTAATGCGTGACAGTGTGTTTGTATTTCCTGTTCAGAGGTCTAGTGTTTGGTGGTGTGTTTCTACTTCCTGTTCAGAGGTCTAGTGTGTGATGGTGTGTTTGTACTTCCTGTTCAGAGGTCTAGTGTGTGACGGTGTGTTTGTACTTCCTGTTCAGAGGTCTAATGTGTGACGGTGTGTTTGTACTTCCTGTTCAGAGGTCTAGTGCGTGACAGTGTGTTTGTACTTCCTGTCCAGGGGGACACCGGACTAGACGGACCCCATGGAGACCCTGGGCCCAAAGGAAACCTTGGCAGGGGGGTATGTGACATCATGTGTTTGTTGGAGATAGAGTGTGTGTGTTTTAGAAAATGAGAGAGTCTGCTGTGTATTCATATATATGTGTGTGTGTGTGTGTGTGTGTGTGTGTGTGTGTGTGTGTGTGTGTGTGTGTGTGTGTGTGTGTGTGTGTGTGTGTGTGTGTGTGTGTGTGTGTGCGAGTTTGCGATCTTATGTCTGTCGTTTCCTGTGTTTGTTTTGTGGTTTTTCTATGGTCTCTGTGACTTAGTCTTTTTGTTGTCGTTGCCGTGACGATGCTTGGCGATGCTGCAGGGAGTCGCGGGATATCCTGGAGAATCGGGCAGGACCGGAGGACCAGGACATCCTGGACACACGGTGAGGGAGGGAGAAGAGGGAGGGAGAGAGAGAGAGAGAGAGAGAGAGAGAGAGAGAGAGAGAGAGAAGAAATGAAGAGATAGAGAGAGAGAGAGAGAGAGAGAGAGAGAGAGAGAGAGAGAGAGAGAGAGAGAGAGAGATGTAAATAAATAAATTTGAGGTGCTCTTAATCGATGGATGAACAGATAAATGGAGAAGGTGACGTTGAACTGGGTTTCAAAAACTTTGTAATGCTGGGACCCACGTAATGCTCTGCTCGACCCACCGTTAGAAAACCACTGATGTGTATTGTACTTTGTTTACAATGATGACTAACCCCCTCCTCTCCTCTCCTCTGGTCTCAGGGCGCCAGAGGTCCTCCAGGGATCCTGAACATGTCTGTAAGTACAAACTTCAATTCCAAAGTGTTTTACAATCCTGTGCGTCAGCTGGTGTGACTGATGTCTGCTGCCTGTCTACCCTACGTACATCACGGTCATCTCTGATCTCCTAGGAGTGTCAGCTGATAACCTACATCCGAGACAACTGCGGTAAGCATCACAAGCATGTGTATCACAAGCATCCACATATGAATAAGCATGCTCATATGTGTATATAGAGAGTGGACACCTAGCGCATATGTGCTAATAGCACATTGGAATTGTTGTCCTATGTGTGTTAATTTAAAATACAAATGTTATAAAAATGACCAATTAGCTGTAAGTCATTAGTCATGAGGGGATTGTAGCAACATGCTCCTCAAAAGTTATTGGTGCTATCGGAAATATCCCAGATAGGGTGCTTCAGATAGTTTCTTCAGTCTCTCTCTTCACAGTCTGTTATACTTTTATCTAAAAGGGACTTACAGTTGAGACTGAGAACAGTCAAAGCATGCTATCAACAGAGAAATGTAGCTTCAGGAATCAAAGTTCAGAGGTCAACAAGTTGTATGTCTAGCTCTTTGTGACAATCCATCATTCGTAGCTAAACTCTTTCTTTTGTTTCCTTACAGTCTGCTCCCAAGGTAAGAGCCCATGTCGTCTGATTGTATCTCTGACAAGGTCTTTGTCCAAGGGAGCTGCTCCCTGATAGCTGATCCCTGATAGCTGCTCCTGATAGCTGATCCCAGATAGTAGCAGGAGAAGGTTAGGAATATGACCTCTAGATCGGCCCAAGGCATAGGGAGATCATAGTGAGACACATGTGCCTGATCCTGCCTCACTGATACGACTCGATCCAAACGTCCTTTGAGGTAAATGTGTCAGCCTGAGATTCAGGCATCAAATTATAGACCAGGAAAAAGATTAGATAGCAAAAGGTATGCAGAGATCCCACAGAAAATGTTGTATATATGTTATACATACGTAAATATGTATATATATTTTTATATATCTATATATATAACATACATAAATGAGAAGTGTAAATTAAATGTAAACACAGGATGGGGTTTGGGTAAACATGACTATCCATGAGGTTCTTGGTTCTGCTCCTCATTCTCCATCTCTGCTCCCCTCAGGCTTTGCATGCCCGGCCTACCCCACAGAGCTGGTGTTCGGCCTGGACATGTCACAGGACGTCACGCCGGACGCCTTCGAGAGGATGCGCTCGTCCCTGCTGCGCTGCTGGAGGACGTCTCCGTCTCCGAGAGCAACTGCCCCACGGTGCGGCGCGCGTGGGCCGTGGTGGGTGCTTACAGCGCCCACCACCAACAAACTCATCCGCTTCCACGACTACCAACGCAAGAGCAGCTGATCGGAGTGCGGTGGCGAAGAACATCGCCTGGAGCGCACGGCCCAAACCGACCCCGGGCATCTTGGGCGCGCCATGCGCTACGTGGGCAACAACATGTTCAAGCGCGTGCGGCAGGGCGTGAGGGTGAGGAAGGTGGCGGTGTTCTTCAGCAATGGGCCGGCGCAGGACAGTGAGGACATCGTTACCGCCATGATGGAGTATAGCGCCTTCAACATCATGCCGGCAGTAGTGGCGCTCCGACAGAGCACCAAAATCCAGCAGGCCTTCCAGGTAAAACTCCCTCTCCTAGGATAGGGTAAGTGGCTTATCGTGCAAGCCTGCAGTGCATGTCAGACCCCTGGGGTCCTTACCCACAGGTTGGGAAAAACTGGACCATCCTGCTCCTGCCTTTGCATGTAAACTCCCTGGGGAAAGTTTTTGAATTTACAAATAAAAATGGATTTTAGAACTGGAGTCATGACCCCTGTGGTTCATTGCAGGCTGACGACACGGGCAACTCTATTTTCCTGTTGCTTGGCCGCTCACCGAACCTTGCCAACGATCTGCGGATGATCAAGAGCTGCGTCATCTGCTACGGTAAGCAGCAGAGCTCAGAACTACAGCAATGCAAAAATGCAAAGGTTTATCTTTTACGTTCAAGATCATTCAGGTACAACAAGCAGTGAAATTAAATGTTAAGAGCTCTGATGCAATAGGAGTCAGAAGTTGAGTGATGAGGTTTAGTACTAGCCTGGCTATTGCCAGACCAAGCTCAATCGTAGATTGCACGTTGGTCTGGGGATGCTGCCGTCATTTTCTTCAGCACAAGAGGCGTGATCAATGGGCCTAGTTCAAATGACACAATTGGCTGCTTGCCGTCGCTTCCCTGTCGTCTTTGTGTTAAACCAGCCAATAGCGCGCCAGCGGGGAAAAGCCAGCTTGGTGATTGGCTCCGGCAAGAACATATCGAAGCTAGAAATAAATGTATTGCTCTTCTCCAAACCCTTCTGCGGCGCGAACTCAAATCGCCGGCAGAATGGGCGGGGCTTAGGGGGCTACCCCGACTAGTTTCGCACTGTATGGTCTTCTAACCTTTATATACGAAAATAAACCATAATCAAGTAAAACAACAAATCGCGCCCCCTCCTCAGACCCCTGCAGGCCTCTGTCCGCGGGTCAGCAGGCCGCCAAGTTAGAGTTTGGTCTGCAGACCTTCCAGGGTAAGATCCAGATGAAGAGCCACGTGCTGGAGAAGATGGTGCAGCAGGGGGGCCCCTCGGCCCTGGGCCACACCCTGGAGTTCACCCTGAAGGAGGTGCTGCTGAACACCAGCAGCCCCAGGAAGAACAAGGTGATGATGGTGGTGGTGGGGGCCGAGACCCCCAGCTGGGACCAGGCCAAGCTTCGCCACGTGGCTAAGGAGGCCAAGTGTAAGGGGGTAGCCGTGTTCGTGGTGGCCCTGGGGGAGCACTACAGCCGGGCCCAGGTGTCAGAGCTGGCCAGCACCCCTCTGGAGCAGCACCTCATCTGCCTGGGCCAGCTGAGGGCCGAGGAGCAGGGCTACGCCCGGCGCTTCATCAGGAGCTACCTCTCCGTACTCAACGGTAAATCATCTAGATTAGATAGACTCGTTTATAGTAGATTATATCACATTATATTATGTTGGAGGTCGAATGGGGCAATATTAAGGACATTAATTGTAATTAATATGAGTTATTCTACTTCATTTAAGAATGCTCG
>OLKM01003376.1:0-37700 GCA_900291075.1 Melanogrammus aeglefinus | reverse complement strand
CATCTTCATATATATTGTAATCCGATCGAGTGTCTGTGTCTAGGGAGAGGGCTTGAGAAGCTCTAAGCAGTTGCGATGTCCCACAGGCCACGGCTAATGAAGTGGTCTGCTGTCTCTTTAAGGCAGACCACACATCTGAGCGCATCTTTGCCGGACTGGAAATTCTAAAAAAAAAAAGTCTCGTCAAGCGCTGTGCTGAAGAGAAAAACGTGTCCTTTCGGCCCATCGCTAAAGAAGTGCAACAGACCCTCTGGGTGTCGTGGTCTGCCCTAGTCCAGTGCCGGATTTCCAAATGTCCCATATGGCAGATTGAGCTCTTGTGCTTGGCATGGTGAGATGGACAGATAAAAGCAGGTTGGCTTTGGGTATCCACCAACATAGATGGACCCTGTGTGAAGCGTGGGCTGTTGGCGGGCATGATTCCAAGTGTACCGACGGATATCATTGCTTGTAGCTTCCAAGAAAAGTTCTGCGGAGAAGTCACAGGATAAGGCATTCAGCATTGACCATGCAGCTGCGGCAATCACGGAGTAGGCCTTTACCTCTTGCCTAATGTTCAAGAGATGCCTTTTAAACTTTGACTGCTCTCAATGGTTTGTTTTTTACTACTGTTATTTTTGCAACTGAGCTCCTCTTTCAATCATTCATTTTGCTTTGTTTTTCTCATAAGTCACCTTCTGTGCACTATACATGGGCTTAAGAGGGAAACGATTCTGTTTTTGCAAATCGTCACTCTCCGTACATGCAGGCCTTGCTGCCATGTCACAGCAGGACAAGTTCTGTTAGGCACTCTAACAATTTGAAGTTGCAATCAGCTTAAGCGGAAAAAAGCTTGTCAGCCCGAAAGCCAGGTTTTCATGTAACCTGCACTGGCATTTGTCGAGGTCTGAAAGTGAGGGGTGGACCACGCAAAAGGGTCGCAGCTGGCAAAATGAGGCGTAGGAAATTTGACTGTCGTTTTTTTGACAAACTTCCTGTGAAGGTTTTTTCATTGCGTCTACAAGGAATCGTTTTTGCATCTTAATTTTCTTCATTGTTTTTGTTTGCTTTTCGCCCGTCGTCCTCCGACTAACATCCTCTCTTGAGAAGGTCTTCACCTTGCTCACCAGGGACTTATCAGTGTACCTGTTGTTTGCTTGTCTGGTGGAGTCATTACTCAGGTCTTCATTCTGACACAAGGTCCTGCGTTTCTTTGAAAAGCCTAGTGCTTTCGCATACCACCTCTGCAGCCGGTACTTCTTGACTTACTTCCCTACAACTTTTTCATTTCTGCCATTCTTGTACTTCCTCCTAATGTCACAGATTATACTGTTCACAGTATACTTCTTAAGCAGTTCGTCTCTTGCTGTTTTGGTTGTTTTCTTGCCTGCTAAATTACTAAGAGCAAATCCAAAATTGCATGGAAAGGGGATTGTTAGTTTTACAGATTAGTAGTTACATTAGTAGTGACATAGAAATGACATAATGTATACACTAGACTAGGACACTAGAGTGCAATAATTGACGTGTGTCAATAATTGACACACACACACACACACACACACACATACATATACATATACACACACACACACACACACACACACACACACACACACACACACACACACACACACACACACACACACACACACACACACACACACACACACACACACACACACTGCTAACGGGCTACTGCTGCTCCCTTGGTGCCAGGGAGCAGGAGGAGGAGGAGGAGGAGCAGCAGGAGGAGGAGGAGTGTGTCTGCGTGCAGGAGAGGATGAGGGTCTCCTCTGCCCTGCAGCGCTCCCCCCCCCCACAGCTCCAGGCGGCGCTGCAGCAATCCCACATCCAGACCATGGCCTTCACCCCGCCACAGTCCCTGCCCTGGAGGGTCTACCTGTACAAAAAAACACCCACTGGGGGGGGCCGTCGCCGCGGGCCCCCACCCTGGTGCTGGGGGAGCTGCTGTACACCGGGGGTGGGGAGGACCAGGAGAGGGAGGGAGAGAGCGGGGAGCGGGAGCTGAGGGTGACGGCGAAGCAGCGGCCCCGGGACGACGAGGCCATGAAGGGCTTCCTTCAGGTCCTCAGCGGCGCGCTGCACACCTTTTCTACAGGAAGCTGTTGAGCTCACACCGAGGATGACCCCGTAACACACACACACACACACACACACACACACACACACACACACACACACACACACACACACACACACACACACACACACACACACACACACACACACGTTATGGAGGGGGACGAGGCTACTAAGTAGTGATTCCCTTACAAGCTGTTTGAAAACACAGGAACAGGCCGATTTTGGTTTATCAGGCACATAGAACATACGTGTGAATGGTTTGGTCCTGCAAAGTAAAAGCACGGGAGACACCATGTTGAAGCACCCAGTGGGCCATTGGCTGAAACACCTTCAAAGAACCTATTTGTTGTGAATAAAGTTTATTTCAGTGGGCAACCCTGTTGAATGAGGAAGTCTGTGAAAATATTATTGAATCATGCAATATGACGGATGTATGTCAAATTAAAATGAATTAATGTTTTAAATCTGTTGTATTCAAGTTCCAGTTTAACATCAAATAATATAACCACTATTAAACCGTTTTATTAAACCAATATGTTACTATATGAAATCCTGAAACATTTTAAAAGAAATGACATACATATACCGATATTCATGCACACGAGGCTGCTTAATTTACCGAAAATGTCTCCGGTCAGCCTTAACCAGGGGTCTCATTTATAACCGTTGCGTACGCACAAAACGGGGCTGAAATTGGCGTAGGCCTACGTGACTTTCCACGCCAAGGTTGTGATATATAAAAAACTAACTTGACGGGAGAATGTGCGCAGCCCTAAGCAAACTGACCCATGCGTACGCATGGTTTGGAGGAAAAGTAGAATTGGCGACATAGTCGGTGTGGTGGTGAACTGAAGTCAGACTGAAGAATTGTAGAGTGAGAAGTACAAACGATTATGTTTTATCATCGCCCTTCATAAATTTAATTTCTACGGTGGCGCTGAGCATTCTACGGTAGCGCACCGCGGTGAAGATAGTTTTAGGTTGGATATTCGACGGATATTCAGTCCAGTTCCAGCCGCGACTTCACGGAGATTTGCCCGGCAATAGCAGCAGGAGAACGGTCAGCGCACCTCGCAGAGCCCCGCGGTGAATCGCTCGAAACTGATTGAGGACCGTCAATAAATTACTTCACGTAAAAATATCAATACAAAATGCTTGAAGTTTTTTCAGTAGTTTCCATTTCATGTGACCCAGTGACTCCAAACCAGTAGGCCTATCTAATTGAATTATTAAACCCGAAGAATAAGACACACCACTTGTTATGGTATTTTATTGCTTCCTCTATTTTATATGAATATTAATATTCAGGAATTATCATATTTCTTTCAATAGCTTCCATGCCATAGGACAGTGACTCCAAACCAGTATCCAATTGTAGAAGTAAGCATAAGACACACCACTTTGTATTGTATTTTATTGCTTCCTCTATTTTATATGAATATTAGTATGCAGGAACTCTATTTTATATGAATATTAATATGCAGGAATTATCATATTTCTTTCAATAGCTTCCATGCCATGTGACCCAGTGACTCCAAACCAGTATCCAATTGTAGAAGTAAACCCTAAGCATAAGACACACCACTTTTCATGGTATTTTAGTGCTTCCTCTATTTTATATGAATATTAATATGCAGGAATTATCATATTTCTTTCAGCTTCCATGCCATAGGACCCAGTGACTCCAAACCTACGGTGGCGCTGAGCATTCACAAAAAAAAAGAAGTTTCACACCATATGTAGCCGTTAGCGCAGCAGGAAAAGATCTCGTAATTACGACTTCAGGATCTCGTAATTACGAGATCTTTTCTCGTAATTACGACATCAGGATCTCGTAATTACGAGAAAAGATCTCGTAATTACGACATCAGGATCGCCTCTCATTCATCAATAACGTGGCTGGCTGGCTGCAGGCAACGATGATGCTATCCGACGCTTTGTTTTTAATCTCTTGCTGGTATTGAGCATTGGGAAATATTTGATGTTTCCTTAAAAGTGAGGAGGGCATTTATATGAGGTATTCAACATGCCGCAGACATCTAGTCTATTGGATTGTTCCAGGAGAAAAGCCCAGTCGGACATGCTGGGTCGTTCACAAACTACCGCTACGCCCTCCCCTAGTCAGTTCTGTTCACATTTGCATTGCGGTGGGAAGTGAGTATGGGGGAGTGGTTAGTAGATCCTTCAGATTGGACGGTTTGTGACCTACTTAGTTACTGTCATGTTTATTGTATTTATTTTTTTACACATTATTGTTTTAATAGGGACAAACCCTTAACATATTTCTCCTACAGGGGCCTAACATTGATGCAATTTTCATACCATTGAAACTGAAAGAAACAACTTTGGTCATACTTTACCACACTTTACTCACCTAGCATTGGCCTACTGAATGCCACAGATATATATTTTAGGAATTGTACTGAATGACACCATAAATAGGCCTATATAATTATTTGTTTTTGCACGTTTGCACAGTTTTGAAAGTTTCGCAGGGGAAAAGTATATGCCTCTACTGTTGTTGCTTAAGCCAATAGGCCTTTTGAGGCACTGATGTTTCTGAATATTAGCGTGTTAAGGGCCAATAATGCTACATTAGTTCCATCATGTCTGTGGACACATTTGATATGCAGTCCACGTGTTTGATATATCCCCCCCCCCCCCGCCCGGTGACACTGTACATTAGATGTGTACGTTATGTATGAATTGTGATCAATAGTCTAATAATGACATTATTAAGAAAAAATAACATTGTGAATTGGTTCAAGAAATTGAAAAGTCAGGGTTTGGGACTTGGACTCGACTTGGCCTTTGGTGTGGACTTTTCAGTTGGATTCGGCTTGCCCTTTCCCTGTCTTGGACTTGGAACTCGACTCAGACCTTTGACTGCTAAGACTTGGGACTTGCTGCAAACAGTGGACTTTTGTCCCATATCTGCTAAATACTAGTTGAACATTTTCAGTGAAAGTATAGATCAATTTAGTAAGATAACGGTTTTACAGACCAAAAGTGCTTGCTTTTTTATTTTCCTTTTTCTTTTTTTAAGTAGTGTTGCTTTAGCTAACAGGCGAAATAGCAGTACACAATAGTATCAGCTGTATAGCGCCATGGTTAGCTCTAGGTAGCTTAGGCCAACAAGGTGAGTCGTCTAACCTGTAGTGCATATGACTTTCCCAATTGTAAACCAGCAAGTGCCACGCCACAGTAAAAGAAGATGACAGACCAAACATCATACCGATGATGGTGCTGTGTGATTTTCTACGAAAAGAGTAGGGGTTATTGAGGAGAGTATAAACATTAACGAATGGCAAGAAGAAAAGGTAAGCTAAAATGTCTCTTTCTTGGCAAGAACGCAGAAAAATTATTTCCATAGGAAGTAATGCACCGTCCCTACATTTAAACACATTTCCACATTAATCAAAAGTATATGGAACTATTATCATTAAAATGTTTCTCATGCATCAAAAGTAACATCAAAGTTAAAGTAAGGTCCTACTCATGCAGTAAAAGTGTCCCTCAGTGTTTTATTAGCCTTATTTCAATTATAGCCTATAGGATATATTTAGAATTATTCCTGATATTCACTGCTATATTACTATATTTATTGCCGTGTCAAAGCTTGACTAGATTAACTATGAACTAATCTTGTATAGTCCTACTGTTGTTAAAGGTTCTATTAATCCTTAAGAATTCTCAATGTATTTCTATGTCTTAGCATTCTAGCATTTGTCCTCTGACAAATTTTTAATTGTTTATTTAGCTTGAAAAGTAAGATGATCTTCCTCACCCCACAGAGAAATACTTAATTCTCTAGTTTTATTACATAACAATTGATATAATTGCAATGTAAAGCTGCAGAAGAATAACCGGCGTGTGCCCATATAGAGACCAGGGGGTGCTTATAAGCACCTTCCCCTTTTTGACCTATGACTAGATAAAATAACGCCTCAGCCCTTTTTGCAAGACAGGTTTGTTCCTATTTCCTCCTCTATTCTGGCATTTTTATTCTAACCCACCTATAGCCCCTTTCTTCCCCTAGACAATTTAGCTTAGTAAAATACAAAAGTTAAAATAAATAATTTTAGGTAAATGTTGTAAATACATGGACTGTATATTACCTTGGATACATATTTGTTGTTGGTAAAAAAAATGGGGTTAGCCTATAGTCCAGTGAAGTAGTATAGGTTACTATTGCTACAGCCGTAGGCCTATAATAAAACATTTTTGCAAAGAATATTACAAGAAATGCAGTTGAAAGTGCTTTTCAATGATAAATGACACACAACTAGCTTAGTTAAACAGAAAGGCATTTTAAAGCAATAGAGATTTGTTAATAAAAGAAAAGATCCAACTTGGATCTTTTCTTTTATTAACAAATCTCTATGGCTTAACCCCATAATTATTCTGACTTAGGCAACATAGAACAGAACTAGTATCCCCAGTTGTAGGCCAATATTGCACCAGTTGTTGGATGCTGGGATAGGCCTACCTCTCCTCTAAATACTGTTCAAACTCAATTTTAGTGTTATCATTATTTATTTGCAAAAATGCATTCTAGAGTGGCTTTGGCAGTCATAATGGACATAGCTGTCTTCTAGTTCAAATATCCTTTTTTGTGTTTAAACTGACTTTCTTTCTGAGCTTCTTTGAAGAAATGTAGTAAAAAGACTTACTTATAAAGACACCTGCTTAATTTCTATAAATTCAAACCTTGTTCAAGCTTCAGCTGAGCTCTTTAATATAAGCAAGCCAAGAATGACTGTTATATCTAGTCAGCATGGGATATTCGGGAAGATGTGAGCTAAATGTTAATCATTAAAAAAAAAAAATTCCAGAGGGAGCTGCAGGAAGTTACTCATCTGTGGAACTGCCACAGAATTCGTCCCAGCAGGAATGCAGTTTGTCCAAGTGGACGACCACTAATGATGTACGGACTTCCCCACCTGTTTGGGACTACAGACCACATCAAAGCAGTACTCCATCAGCAGATACTAACTTGCAGAGAGGAATCCCTACCAAGAGGCCCATATACATGCGATGAGACTGTTTTTGACATTTGTTGCCTAGCAATTTCAGAAAATAATCTACAACCACCTACTAATTCAGAGGAGGCAATCGAACTTTTCCTGTTTTTACAAACATACATCCACAGTCCACACCCAGCTTTAATAGTAAGTATAATGCTGCATGGAATTTCAATCAACCAACATGAAAGAAATACTGTCAGTAAATGAAAAAATATTAACAACTGACACGGTTTGCCTTAACTATGAACTACATGAACTACTGTCATCTTTTCGTTTTTGTTTCTCCAGACAGTAGCGCTTCGTAGCAATCCTATCACCATAACGTGGTATATCGCAAGCAAGTGAAGGATCCTCCAATTCTCTGATGACTGATATGTCGATCTGTGAAGAAACAATAAACATTAGCAAAACTATCTTCAAATGCCAGTTTGTCTCACTGTTCATACCAGATTATATTATACTGTTGTAATAATGCGGGGTTTTTTTCAACATTGTGATTTCACAATTTTTACCGACAACAAATATTTATCCAAGGTAATATACAGTCATGGATTACACATTTACTAAAATTATTTATTTTAACTTCGTATTTACTAAGCTAAATTGTCTAGGGGAAGAAAGGGCTATTGTGGTTAGAATAAAAATGCCTTTGTCAGGCATTAGAAGTAACACACTGTTGATTGAGAATTGGCAACAAAAAAAAATAGAGGAAATAGAACAAACTGTCTTGCAAAAAGGGCTAAGGCGTATTTTATCTAGTCATAGGTCAAAAGGGGAAGTGCTTATAAGCACCCCCTGGTCTCTATATGGGCACACGCCGGTTTCTTCTGCACTTTACATTGCATTATATCAATGTTTGTAATAAACTAGAGAATTAAGTATTTCTCTGTGGGTGAGGAAGATCATCTTACTTTTCAAGCTAAATAAACAATTAAAAAACCCTGTTGGATTAGCTGGAAAATGCGTTGTCACCAAGTTGAAAACAGGACTGGAGTTTTTAAAGATGCGTGATTGTCAGAGGACAAATGCTAGACAGAATATGATTTTAAGGATTAAATAACCCTTAACTACAGTAGGCCTATACAAGTAGTTCATATTACCTCAAGCTTTGACAGCAATAAAATATAGTAATATAGCAGTAATATCAGGATAATTCTAAAATATCCTATAGGCTATAATTGAATAGGCTAATAAAACACTGAGGGACACTTTTACTGCAATGAGTAGGACCTACTTTACTTTTTGATGTTACTTTTTGATACATGTGAACATTTTTGTATTGATAGTTCAATACGTTTGATTAATGGAATGTGTTTAATGTAGGACGGTGCATACTTCCTATGGAAATATTTTCTGCGTTCTTGCCAAGAAAGAGACATTTTAGCTCTTACCTTTTCTCTTCTTGCATTCGGTTAATGTTTTCCTCAGTAACCCCTCTTTTTCGTAGAAAATCACACAGACCATCATCGTATGGTGTTTGGTCTGTCATCTCTTTACTGTGGCGTGCACTTCTGTTTACAATTGGGAAAGTCATATGCCTACAGGTTAGACTCCCTTGTTGGCTAAGCTACCTAGAGCTAACCATGGCGCTAACAGCTGATCCTTTGTTACTTCGGCTGTTAGCTAAAGCAACACTACTTAAAAAAAGAAAAGGAAATAAAAAAGCAAGCACTTTTGGCCGTAAAACCGTTATCTACTAAATTGATCTATACTTTCACTGAAATGTCCATTAGTATTTAGCAGAGATGGGACAAAGCCACTGTTTGGCAAGTCCCAAGTAAGTCCCAAGTCTTAGCAGTCAAGTCCGAGTCGAGTCCCAAGTCAAGACAGGGAAAGGCAAGTCGATCCAAGTCAAAGTCACACCAAAGCCAAGTCGAGTCCAAGTCCCTAACCCTGACTTTTCAATTCTTGAACAAGTCACCATGTATTTTTCTTAATAATGTCATTATTAGACTATTGATCATAATTTCAACATATCACTCTAATGTACAGTGTCACAGGGGGGGGGGGATATTAACATGTGACTGCATTCAAATGTGTCCACAGACATGATGACTAATGTATGCATTATTGGCCCTTAACACTAATATTCAGAAACAACACTGCCCCAAAAGGCTATTGGCTTAAGCAACACCAGTAGAGGCATATACTTTTCCCTGAACTTTTAGACGTTGCAAACGTGCAAAAAATAATTATATATTTTATGTGGCATCAGTACAAATTCCTAAAATATATCTGTGGCATTTCAGTAGGGCCAATGCTGTGTGGTATAAGTGTGTGTAAGGTATGACCAAGTGTTTCTTTCAGTTCAATAGAATTTTGTCAATCCCCTGTAGGAGAAATATGTTAAGGTTTGTCCCTATAAAACAATAATGGTAAAAAAAAAATACAAAACATGACAGTAACTTAAGTTAGGTCAAACCGATCCAATTCTGAAGGATCTACTTTAACCCACTCCCCCTACTCAACTTCCACCAATGTGCATAGCGAACAGAACTGACTAGGGGAGGGGCGTAGCGTAACTAGTTTGTGTGAACGACCCAGCACGTTCGCCGACTGGGGCTTTTTCTCCTTGAACAATCCCAATGACTAGATGTTCTGCGCAATGTTGACATACTCTCATATAAATGCCCTCCTCACTTTTTAAGGAAATCAAATATTTCCCAATGCCTCAATCCGAGCAAGAAATAAAAAACAATAGCGTCGGATAGCGTCATCGTTGCCGTCCTGCAGCCAGCCAGCCACGTTATTGATGAATGAGAGGAGCGATCCTGATGTCGTAATTACGAGATCTTTTCTCATAATTACGAGATCCTGATGTCGTAATTACGAGAAAATATCTCGTAATTACGAGATCCTGATGTCTTAATTACGAGATCCTGATGTCGTAATTACGAGAAAATATCTCGTAATAACGAGATCCTGATGTCTTAATTACGAGATCCTGGTGCGCTAACGGCTACTTATGGTGTGAAACCTTTTTTTTTGTGAATGCTCAGCGCCACCGTATCCTTAGAATAGAAATGAAAAAAAAATCTCTATCCCGTCACTAGCCTACTGTCCACTGACGGCGCGACTACATGGAATAAAGCATCTGTCCAACGTGTCAATAACATAATATTTTTATGTGACACTGTAAACACATAGCCTAATCAAATGTCAATTAAATCCCAAGTGTGGAAAACCAAGCCACAAACGCCTCATCGCAATCGTTGTATTATTGTCCGTTCCTCTTGATGCTTTTCATGGCAAATTAGGCATTAAAAAGGGGTTCAAAAACATTTTACGTGGGTGATTACAAACTGATTATCCAAGGTGTTCCCGGTCAGTCTTATTACCGTAACCCTATAAATGCGGTGAGCCCCGCGCGTAATGCTGCACCATATGGCACTGCTGGAGGACTATGCAAATGGCAGGATTTTGAGGGAGAGGGTCTTCAGGGACCATAACGATTTATATAGGCCTACAGTAAAAATATGTTATGTCAGACTCTTGTGTGATCCCAATCCCGTGACCGCCGAACAAAAATACTTTTCGGGCCTCCACCTGACCCACAAGTGACTCCACTTCAACCTCCGTGAATTTTCTGAATTGAGCATGCACTCATCTAGGAGAACTCCTCAACCCCTGGTGTTTATTCTATTAGTTAAGAATTAATAATTTATTTTGGCTTCGGGCATGGGTAAAGCTACATTCCGAAACCATAGCACCTTTTTGGAGTTTGAAGTTACCTTGGTTATCCTGTGTGTGACAATACATGTGATTTGCGTGGATGACACCAGGCTCGGTGTGTGTCACTGCTGGACTGGGACTCTCACCGCGCTACCGTAATTGCTTCTACTGCTTGTCTCCAGCTCCCCGTCTGACAGCTGCTGAAGGGGAGGAGGTGGAGGTGTGCTATAAAAGACTTCATGAGTGCCTCACTGACTATGACGAGACGACGTACGCTTCCGACACCAACACATTTACTACATCGCTTCCTGAAAACACACACCACACGCGGCTTGTAGGTAAGGTTGTTTGAATCGAGTTTCTCCATCAATGTGATTATAGGTGTTCTGGAGTCTTTTGAACCCCATCGACTTTGACACTTGAAAACGTTTAGCCTACACCGTTAATTACAACACCAAAACCATGTTAGAATTGTAACATCATTGTAATTAACGGTGTACTCTGATTAGTTGGAAATATAGGGTTATTTTTTTCAATGAACAATACAATTGTTTGTCAAAACTATAGGGAAACTTCCATGCTCTCTGACACACCTCGGCCCTCACTGTTGTCTATTCTTCCTGAAACATTTATTTACAGATTATTATTTGCTGCATTGCTGACTGAGTTACACGTTAACTACCCAAGTCACTGTGTGTGTGTGTGTGTGTGTGTGTGTGTGTGTGTGTGTGTGTGTGTGTGTGTGTGTGTGTGTGTGTGTGGTGTGTGGGTGTGTGTGTGTGTGTGTGTGTGTGGTGTGGGTGTGGGTGTGGGTGTGGGTGTGGGTGTGGGTGCGGGTGCGGGTGTGCGAGCGTACAGGTAATTCTCAGGAGGACATGCGGTGTTCTTTGACCAAGGTGTTGGTTGGGTCCCTTCTACTTCTCACCGTCTACCTGTTGGGCCAGTCCGACCTCCTGATGACGGTGAGCGCACATTGTCTCCAGCGAATGGTTGGAATGTCTACTTAAAACAAATAGAGTTAATGCAGGATGACACATCATTTTAGTGATACACAGATTTGCAATTGCATTTTGTTTATTATTTTTATATCTATCTCTGGCTCTTTTTTATAAGGAATTCTTAAATATTTGCTATATTGCTCACTTTATATTTACTTTATTGACTTATTTTGTTGAAAGGGAGACTTATTTTGTGTCATTTTGTTGTTTCTCAACGTACTGTACAGTTTGTTGCTACTGGAAATGTGGATTTTCCCGAGGGGAAGAATAGGGTATTTACGTACTTTACTTCCTTATTTGAATTCAAAAATTACTTCCTGTAGTCAAACATAATTTAACTTTGAGTCAATGCAAAGCACAGCCAGGGTTTTAGTGCTTGCATGCAGCTTATGCATTTATTTTAATTTTTTATTTGTATTTCACCTGGCTCCACTGGAACACAGCCACCGGTTGAACGCGCATCAGAGCTGACATGGCCCCTCGTCAAGAGCGAGGGCAGCAGTGAATCCTGGTTAGACAGGGGGAACCACCTCCCGCTCAACGTGTCCTACCTGTTGCTGGCTGGAGTGCCCGCCATAAAGCAGAGTGAGTCACACAAACACACACGCACACACACACAAACAGGATGAAGACCTGGGTATGGCTGTATAATAACTGTATGTGCAGTGCACACTAGATATATGGCCTTTTAGTGGTCAAAACTAAATCAGAACCGGAAGCCTTGAGGGCTACCTAGAGACGGGTCAGGCAATCCTGGATCCAGCACCACTTAATGGGAGCCAGACCAGCCTCCCCAGCAGGCTTCAATGGGCTCTATGCACAACTCCACTACTTCCTGGACTTAGTGCTGCTCCTTCATTTCCTGTCTTACATTACTGGACAAACTGATTAATCCAGGTGTGTCTGAGTAGTTACAATGGTCAGACAGACACACCTGGATTAATCAGTTTATCCAATAATGTAAGACAGGAAATAAAGAAGCAGCACTAAGTCCAGGAAGTAGTGGAGTTGTGCATAGAGCCCATTGGTCTGGCTGCCCTCCCATACAAAAATATTCCTGCCCGTTCCGAGATAGACCAACCAACCCCAACCGTATGTCTAAAGTGAGGCGGGGTCAATCTGACAGCGGGGCAGAGGAGCACCGGGGAGGCATTTTAACAACAACAAAGATGGCTGATACAGACCGGCTTGCTGACTCCTCTGCTTGTCTGTTTACAATATATCTGTGGCTTAGTGCTGCGTCCCCCGTTTCGTTGCCCTGATTGGTGCAGGCCTTTCCAATTGCGTGCAGAGGAATTTTGGGCGACAACAGGCTAGCCAATTGCAGGCTGAGGGTTATACCGCTTTTTACAAATCAGAAATTCTTAAAGACTCATACATAAGGGTCCCCTCCACAGGGTGAGATCCCCCTCCATGTGGACTACCATGGCCCCTCCAAAGGGAGAGATCACCCTCACGGCATTGCAGTTGTATTTGGTGCAAGAAAATACATCCATGGTGAGCTGGTGGGTAAAACGCTGAACGCTAAAGGTGTACGAGGTCAGGTGTGTTCCACCTTAAAGCCCCTCTGCTCCTCTGCTGTCCAAGTGGCCACCGTGCAGGGCTGCTGTGACCTTCTACCAAGGGCTGAAGGTCAATGAGAGAACTGCTCATGAAATGGCAGCCATTGACTCGCACCGAGATAGCTTCAGCTTTTCAGAAAAATGGAGCCAAATATACAAAATAAATTTTTTAACTTCTTTATCACAAAGAGAGAGAGAGAGAGCGAGAGAGAGAGAGAGAGAGAGAGAGAGAGAGAGAGAGAGAGAGAGAGAGAGAGAGAGAGAGAGAGAGGAGAGAGAGAGAGAGAGAGAGAGAGAGAGAGAGAGAGAGAGAGAGAGAGAGAGAGAGAGAGAGAGAGAGAGAGAGAGAGAGAGAGAGAGAGAGAGAGAGAGAGGGGGGGAGAGAGAGAGAGAGAGAGGGGGGGGGGGAGAGAGAGGAGGGGGGGAGGAAGAGAGAGAGAGAGGAGAGAGAGAGAGAGAGAGAGAGAGAGAGGAGAGAGAGAGAGAGAGGGAGAGAGAGAGAGAGAGAGAGAGAGAGAGAGGGAGAGAGAGAGAGGGAGAGAGAGAGAGAGGAGAGAGGAGAGAGAGAGAGAGAGGAGGAGAGAGAGAGAGAGAGAGAGAGGAGAGAGAGAGAGAGGAGAGAGAGAGAGAGAGAGAGAGAGAGAGAGAGAGAGAGAGAGAGAGAGAGAGAGAGAGAGACTAAAAGGCATTCATGCGTTCATGTTCAACCCCCACACAAACACACAGACACATCCATGACGAGCCTCTACACCTCCTCCCCTCCGCCCCAGAGTTCCTTACGATCGGTCTGGCGTCGGTGAAGAGGAAGAAGGGCAGCTACCTCCTGCCGACCCTGGCCTCCATCTTCTCCCAGTCGTCCTCCAGAGAGAAGGCCTCCATGGTGGTGGTGGTGCTGCTGGCTGAGTTTGACCCTGTGTGGCGAGGGGCCACCCTGGACGAGATCAGAGCTGCCCACCCTTCCGAGTTGGACAAGGGTCAGCTTCTAGTAATACATGTACCGCCGCAGTTCTACCCACCCCTCACAGGTACAGATCTGTTGTAACAATGTATGCATACAGGTGCTGGCCCAGAGTAACATAGAGGGGGGCCCCAGACCACAGAGTTACATATACTGGGACCGCTGAGTAACATAGAGGGGGGCCCCAGACCACAGAGTAACATATACTGGGACCGCTGAGTAACATAGAGGGGGGCCCCAGACCACAGAGTAACATATACTGGGACCGCTGAGTAACATAGAGGGGGGGCCCCAGACCACAGAGTAACATATACTGGGACCGCTGAGTAACATAGAGGGGGGCCCCAGACCACAGAGTAACATATACTGGGACCGCTGAGTAACATAGAGGGGGGCCCCAAACCACAGAGTAACATATAAGGGGCCCCAGACCACAGTGAGCACCTTACGTGACACAAGTCCCCTGCTAAGTCTGACCTCGCCCCCCCCCCCCTCTCCTGCAGCCCTGAAGAGGAACTACAACGACGCTCCAGAGCGAGTGTCCTTCCGCTCCAAGCAGAACGTGGACTACTCGTTCCTGATGCACTACAGCCGCAGCCAGGGCACCTACTACCTCCAGCTGGAGGACGACGTCATCTCCGCCCACAGCTTCCTCACCACCATCCACAAGAGCATCCAGGAGCGCCAGGCGGTGCCCTGGGCCATGCTGGAGTTCTCCAGCCTGGGCTACATCGGGAAGCTCTACAAAGCGGCAGACCTACCCCTCCTGGTCCGCTTTCTCTTCCTGTTTTACCAGGAGATGCCCTGCGATTGGCTGCTCACTCACTTCCGCGAGCTGTTGGTCCAGAAGGAGCAGATCCTCATCAAGCCCTCTCTGTTTCAGCACATTGGGGCCTTCTCCTCCTTCAAGGGCAACGCCAACCCGCTGAAGGACGAGTTCTTCGAGAAGGATGTCTACTCCAACCCTGTGGCCGACGTGTACAGCGATATATCTGTGTACAAGGACCACGTGCCCCGGCTGGCGTGGGAGGCAGGGGAGGGGTACTTCTGGGGGCGCACACCGGAGCTTGGAAGCTATCTGACGGTGGTCCTCAGAGCGCCCGCCGTGGTGACCAGTGTGAGGGTGGAGACAGGCTTGGAAGGGAAGGACATCCTACTGTTTGCTGTGGTGGAGCTGGGCCAGAACGTTGAGACCACAGTGAGGGGGGAGAAGAGCTGCAAGGACTTCAGGCCATTGGGGAACATGAACAATGGGATGTTTGAGAAGAAGGCTCTGGAGATGGAGTTTGGCTCCTCTTCTTCCTGTTTACGGTTGCGAGTCACAGGAAAACATAAAGATTGGATAGCAATTATGAAAATTAGAGTCACTGTCAAGAGCGATCTGCACACCAGCCTTTTGCATGGGAGCTGAATTTGCTTGTTTTATTATTGAGCTTATGATACAGACTTGGATATATATTTTATAGTTTTATAATGCAATTTTCTATGGCATCCGGGTGTCTGATGGGTGGGATCCAATTTTACCATCAATAAGCTAAGCTGTGTCCCCAACATGGTTGACTAACATTGAATAGTTTTGCATTGAATCAAGTGCACATTTCAGTTATTGTCCGATATTGTTCAAAATGATCCCATTATTTATGGCAAGTTAATAAATTGTTATTAATTTTTATTATTTTTCTTTACATACACTGGCCTATATTGTTTTCCGTTATCAGACATAAACTGTGCCATGGGCATATTTTTGAATGCCCATTGACTCTAAAAGTCAAGTGGAAACAAATCGAAGAAACGGCCCATTTTGGGTTAGATGTCTTGCACATTTTCCATTTCCCATTAAAACCCAAAATGAGAAAATGGGCCAATGTCCCCAAAGCAGAATGAAACTTAAAATAAAAGTGAAATGTGTGATAATATTGTGATTAAGTGGCATTCAATAATAATGATTGAGCACACTGTAAAACTTTTCAGCAGGTTCCCCACTATCATATACATACAGCTAGCTGTAATCTTAGCTGGAGACACTTCCACCATATCGCCTGTCGTGCATGCTGCACATCAGCCGCTACTGCCAACAACGCAGCGAGATTCTGTTCCACACATCTTGGACGACTTCAATGGAGCTGCTGAGAATGTCACATCCTCACCATGTCAGACTGCGCCTGAACCGCCGCAAGACTTCCGTTGGTAGAAGTTCTCACAGCTGGTTAACCACAGGAAGTTCTACAGCATGCACAGGACCCTTCTCTCGTCAAATTTGCTTTATTGAATGCACAATCAATGTACAATGTAACAAGACTTTCATTTTAAATGACTGCTTCACGTCCCATCACCTTGAGTTTTTGTTTATAACGGAGTCTTGGCTCAGCAGTAATGACGTCATTCCAAATTGATATGTTCTCCACTTTTGAGGTACAGCTTGTAAAGATAAATGCCACGCTCCTCTGTGCATTAGTTTACCGACCACCGAAAATGAATTGTATTTCATTCAAGAATTTGCTGATCTACTATCTTTTATGGCCTCTCGCTCTGACAATTTCATGATTTTAGGGGATTTTAACATCCACATCTGTTGCCCATCAAAACCTTTGGTTAAGGAGTTTTTATGCCTTGTGGACTCTTTCAATCTTGTGCAATCTGTTATGGCCCGACACATCAGAAAGGCCACACATTAGACCTAGTATTGTCTTATGGTTTCAGTGTTTCCAACATAGAAATTATGGATGCTGGGGTCTCTGATAATTTTTTGATTTTATTTGAAATGTTTTGTTACCCTGTATGTCCCCCTAAGTCATATTCCTCTGCCTGTTCTATTAATTCCACCACAGTCATAACATTCTCTAATACTTTCATACTCTCTCACTCCCCCACTATCTCTGTTGCTATTTTCACCTGCTCTGACATTGAAGAATTAGTCACTCTCTTCAATGCATCCTGTCTTGAGACCTTTTAGTGTTGCCCCACTAAAGCAAAAGCGAGTCAAAACTATCACCACTACATGGGTAAATGCCACTACCCGTTCTGTCAGAAAATCCTGCAGGGAAGCAGAGCGCAAATGGAAAAAAGAGAAGCTTAATCTTTTATGACATTTTTAGAGATTCTCCAAAGATCTACCAAAACTCTGTTAAGACAGCAAAGGTAGAGCATTATGTTCAGCTTATCAACAATAATGCTCTTAGGCCAAAAGTTTTATTTAATACCATAAATTCTATTTTAAATCCCGCCTCTGCTTCATCTACACTTGCCCCTTCAACAGAAATCTGTGAGAAGTTCCTCAACCTTTTCATTGATAAAATTGACAAAATAAAATCTCAGATCTCACCTCCGGATTCGGATCCCTCAGTGATGGAACTTTCCTCTCGGCTATCTAAGGTGGTCTCCCATATGAAATCTACATCCTGCCACTTAGATGTTTTACCTGCACGCCTTTTTAACAAAGTTTTTGTCATCATCTTCCCTCTTGTCTTGGCCATAATTAATCACTCACTAACCAATGGCGTGGTCCCCTCAGGTTTTAAACGGGCAATTGTGCAACCTTTGCTGAAGAAACCTAGCCTTGAGCCCAGTGACCTGAAGAATTATAGGCCTATTTCTAAGTTACCTTTTCTGTCAAAGATATTAGAAAAGGTTGTTCTCTCCCAGGTTTCTTCCTATTTGAGTGCATTCAATATCTGTGAAAATCAGGCTTTAGAGCTCTGCACAATACAGAATCTGCTTTGCTTAAGGTCCAAAATGACATTCTCTTAGCAGTTGCCTCTGGTTCTTGTGCCCTCTTGGTGCTTCTTGATCTGAGTGCAGCATTTGACACCATCGACCATAGCATCCTATTAAAATGCTTGGAGGATGAAGTTGGTCTCCAGGGTTCTATTTTTCAATGTCTCTCCTCTTATCTTAGTGATAGATCATTTTCAGTTAGTTTAGGCAATTTCTCCTCTTTCTCTGCCCCTATAAATGGTGGTATTCCTCAGGGTTCTATTTTGGGCCCTCTTTTATTCTCTTTTTATATGTTACCCCTTGGGTCCATTTTTAATAAGTATAACATTCAGTACCACTGCAATGCAGATGACACTCAGTATTACCTGCATGTTAACACTGATGGCATTTGTTCACTGGAGAATATTTTTAACTGTCTTAATGACATCAAAAGCTGGATGGCAAGAAACTTCCTTCAACTGAACGAAAGTAAAACTGACGTAATTATTTTTGGCCCTCCAAGTGATGTTTCTGTTTTGAAAAATGCACTAGGACCTCTCTCTGCAAACTGTCAACGTGAAGTCAAGTATCTCAGGGTTTTCTTTGACTCCTCTTTCAATTTTAATAAGCAAGTAAATAGTGTGGTCAAAGGCAGCTTTTTCCAGTTAAGAACCATCGTAAAACTGAAGCCCTTTCTGTCCTCTGATCTTGAAACTCTTATTCATGCATTCATTACATCTAGAATCGATTATTGCAACTCATTATATGCTGGCCTGACCCACTCCACTTTCAATAGACTTCAGATAGTTCAAAATGCAGCAGCTAGATTATTAAGTGGCTCTAAGAAACGTGAGCATATAACTCCTGTGTTGGCTAAATAGCACTGGTTACCTGTGGAGCACAGAGTTAAATTTAAAATTGATTTAAAGCTCTCAGTGGTTTGGCACCTAGTTAAATATGTGACCTACTAATTTCGTACAGCGCGGATTAATGTACAGGCTGGCCTAGGCTGCAGCCTAGGGGCCCCACGGGTGCAGGCCCCGGATTGGCCACACTATTTTAAATTTTCCTAAATATAAACAACAAAAACGACCTCTATTCGCCGAGCGACGATTATGAAAGTAAAATGCACATTTCTCGCTAAAAATGTTTACATAAACACTTTTAATGGCGTAACTATGCTAAAATATCATATTTTCCACCCAGAATAAAAAGTATGTCCGCCATTTTCACAGAAAAATATCCTAAAAACTATCCAATAGGAAAGATGCTCACAGCGTCTATCCGTGACGTAGTCCCCGATAGACGCTTTTAATGCTTTTAATGGCGTAACCCGCCATTAAAAGCTGTAAAAAAATGTTATGTAAACATTTTTAGCGAGAAATGTGCATTTTACTTTCATAATCGTCGCTCGGCGAATGTGAAGGATGTTTGGTTTGATAGTTATGACGAAGAATATAGTGTGAAGGATGTGCATTCAGAATGCATTGGTTAACATTTCGTGATGCGTTTCACGAAAAAAGTCGAACAATCGTACTCTGGGACACGATTCAATAGATTAACGCGTTTCGTGCGCATGAGCACGAGATCTCGTGATACCGGGTTGTGCAGAGAGGACAGCTGGGACACTGGGGGGCGGCGACCAGGTAACTACACTGATGTTACAAGGTTTTCAGACGCCAGGTGGAAGACAGAGAGCCTCGTTTTCACTCGTAAAAAGTTACAAGTCATGTAGTTAACAATCACAATTACTCCAAAGCTTTTTAATTGAGGTGAAAATGTAGCAGAGCCACGGGAAAATCCAGCTAGTTCCTCTCAAAAAAAAGAAGAAAAAAGACTGGGGGGACGCTGCACACTGCACCACTGTGTGTGAACGACAATAACGGAGAAACAGCGCTATGATGAATGAATGAAATGATATTGCATTGTTGATTGAAACAAAAGCAGAAAAATCTATTCGTGGTGGAAGTAATTCTAATTAATGAATATATGGGAGAAAAAAAAAATCACAAGCAGGTGCAGGTGATATTAATTACTGCCACTACGCCCCCCCCCATTGACCATGCAGACACACCCCCACAGTCACAGACACACCTCCACACAGACACAGGCCCACAGCCTCTCATACCCGTGATTGAGTGACAAGGATGCAACCCATAGCCTACATGCTCGCTCCCACACACAGGTTAGTTTGTAAGGCTGGTTCTATTTTACAGCTCTAACGTTAGGTATGGTGAACGACCCCACACTGACACCCGTGACCGCAACGATGCAGAGGCTTCAGCACCACAACCATCTCAGTCAGCAGAGGGACACGATCAGGCACCTGAACCAGGCCTCGGTTCATTCAATCGTGGGTCAGTCCCGCCCCGGCCGCCGGCAGATGTGGAGGAAATGCCCGCCCCCTCCTCACCTGTTGCGGCAGAGGAGAGGAGACAAGAGCCCGCAAATACTCCGACCTACAGCCCGGATCCTGGATGTTGGGATAAAATTGATGATAATATGAGGGCATACTGGGTTAAAGTTGGCCCTGAAAATTGTCAAAACAAAGACGCAGACGTCATTAACTCAGAAAGACAACATAAACACCAAAAGAGGTACTTTTCCAAAACTCTCTTTAAAAGGAAACTGGCAAATGGTGAAACTGTGCCAAGACAATGGTTGCTCTACTCCCCTTCAAAAGGCACAGTGTTTTGTTTCGCATGTAAATTATTTGGGAACAGTGATAAGTCTGCCATGACAAGCAGGGCTTATTGTGACTGGAAAAATGCTGCTGGCTCGCCTGGCTGAACATGAAGGGACAGAGAGCCACAGACAGGCTATGGTCGCCTATGTTACACACTGTGCTGATGCTGGGCGTATAGATTCAGAACTTAAAAAACAATTTGACAATGAATGTGAATATTGGACCGATGTATTAAAGAGGGTGGTTGCAGTGGTGAAGTTTTTAGCGGAGCGAGGACTGCCTTTCAGGGGACACAGCGAAGTTTTTGGGCAACCAGATAATGGAAACTTTATGGGTGTGCTGGAAGTTATTAGCGAGTTTGATCCCATTTTGAAAGCACGTATAGAAAAATATGGGAATGCTGGGAAGGGAACGCCATCGTACCTCTCATCAAAAACATGCCTGGAGTTTATTGAACTTATGGGAGAACAGGTCCTCGCAGAGATCATCAGTCAGATGAAAGTGGCAAAGTACTTTTCGATCATTGTTGATTCCACTCCTGATGTTACGCACATCGACCAACTCACATTCATCATGCGATATGTGTCACCTGATGGCTGCATCGCAGAGCGTTTTGTGAGGTTTCTGCCAATCCAGAGTCATTCGGGGAGAATCACTTTGCCGGTCTGTTCTTGGTGTTTTACAAGACATGGGCATTGATATCAGTAACTGCAGAGGCCAATGCTACGACAATGCAGCCAACATGTCTGGAGTTTACACTGGCCTACAAGCACGCATTAAGGAGATAAATCCTTTAACAGAGTGGGTACCTTGCGCTGCACACACGCTCAATCTAGTGGGAGTACACAGTGTTAACTGCTGCCTTGAGACGGAGGAATTTTTTAACTTTGTGCAGACACTTTTTAATTTTTCCTCCAAATCCACCTCCCGCTGGCAGACAATTCACAGGCAGGTTTAGAGCCAAAATGAACAACCACAGGATCGAGACTTTGAAAAGGTCTTTCAGACACTAGATGGTCAGCTTCACGCGCGCAAGGAAACAAAAGCACTGCACCTGAATTACGCCAGAATTCAGGAGTCGCTGCACAAGATAAGTAATGACACAAACCAAAGTCTTACTACAAGGGATGAAGCCAGGGCACTGTATTCAAAAATGGACAAACTAGAGAACGCCGTTCTGTGTGTAATGTGTGGAACAACATCCTGAAGGCGGATTCCACAAAGACCAGCGCTGCTTTACAAGCAGTTGAACTGGATTTATGTAATGCTGTTCATTTGGTCAGCTCATTGAGAGATTACGTCGCAGATCTCCGGGATGATTTTGACAAGTTTGAAAGTGATGCAAAAAACATGTCTCCAACTTTGTCCCAAATCTACAAAGTGGACACACAGAGACAGAGAAAAAGGAAAAGACAGGCAGATGAATCCACTACTGAATCTGACTGTGAGCGATCTGGCAGAGATAAATTTAAAACAACTGTTTTCATTGCCGTCATAGATCGTCTTGTTGCCGAGCTGGATAGGAGGTATCACTCCTACAAAGATATTCAGCAGACCTTCGGGTTTTTGAATTGAAGATCCCATCTATTTCCACACAGCATCTTTCGTACAAGAGCAGCTTAATCTGCAGAGGAAATATTGCAGGGTGATCTGGAGGAAGATTTTGTGGATGAAATCGTACAATTTAGACAGTTTATCAAAGGAAATGAAGACATCTCAGCAAGGTCACTGTTGCAACTTATAAGAGGAAGGAAACTACAGGCAGTGTTTCCTAATGTTGACATTGCGCTCAGGCTGTTTATGACTCTACCAGTTACGAACGCCAGTGGGGAGCGCTCTTTTTCCAAACTTGGATTAATCAAAAACAGGCTGAGATCCACAATGGGCCAAAAGAGACTAAACCACTTGTCTTTGATGTCCATTGAACACGATGTTCTCCGGAAATTGGATTTCACTGCTGTCATTAAGGACTTCTCTGCCAGAAAGTCGAGAAAGAAAAAAATTTAAAGATAGGAATCTGAAAAAAATCAAATCTGAATATGTACATATTTTGCTCTGCTGCTGTTTCATTATTGTGCTTGTTATGCTGTTGCATTGGAGCTGCTGCTGTGTTTTATTATGCTTTGTTTTATATACAGGGTTTGATGTAGCCTCTTGCACCAGTGGTTTGTGTTTGAGTAGCCTAGGTAATAAGGATTTTGTGATTTTGTCTTAGAGGGTGTTCTGTACTGATACAGATGTTATATCTGAACTGTTGTTTTAGAAAAGTGGTAACTTGCAGATGAATTGTGAAAGTAGCCTAGGGAAGTATGTTGCTTTGCTGTTAATGGTTTTGTGGCTGTGGTGGCACAGGTCAAAAGTAACATATATATATATTAGCATGATTTAAAGAGCTACTTATATGCACTGGGCCCTCTGCTTGTTTGTATTTGTGTTTTGTTTGTAATGTTGGATTTCTCATCGAGCTTGGATGTGGTCATTTTGTGGCAACTACTTGAATAAATATAGAGGAAACACTTACGTTTTGGCTGTTTGTGTATGCCAGTTCACCTTAGAATTTATATGTGGGCCATTTATGGCAATACATTAATTTTCCGGTAAAGCATAAGTAGGGGGGGCCCCACACAAAGAGTAGCCTAGGGGCCCATGACCACCTTAATCCTCCGGCTCCAAGGTCACTAAGGACTTCATCTCAGAATCTTCTCTGTATCCCCAAAACATGCCTTAAAACCAAGGGTGATAGAGCCTTCTCTGTTGTTGCCCCCGACTCTGGAATGCTCTACCTGTACATATTAAGTCCTCTCCCACCATTGACTGCTTTAAGTCTTAATTTAAAGACTTTAATTTTCTCTCAAGTTTTTAATCTACCTTAATACCTCCCCACAACCACACACTCTTTATTCTTTATTTTATTTTTTTGGACTAATTTGTTTATTTTTTTAATTATTTATTTTCCCCCATGTTATATTATTATTGTTGTTGTACCATTGTCATTGTTTTATGTTTGTTTGTAAGCACTTTGGGTCAAATCAGTTGTTTTTAAATGTGCTATAGAAATAAAGTTGACTTGACTTGACTTGATATATGAGTTATCTACTGGCAGCAAAATGAAAGGCCTGTACAGGACGCCTGGGGGTCTTTCATATAACTTGGTTTGTGGAGATAGCATGACATTAAAAGATACTTTTCAAGCACGTTTGCATTTAGCTTCCACCGGAAGTAAACCCGATATGTAGCAATCACATAGCCTTTAGCCATATAAACGGGGGTCCCAACTCACAAAGGCCCGATATATAACAATCATATTTCCAATCGCTTAGTCATTTTATTCAATGGGCACTTTCACACTCCTCAACTACAAGAGCCTTTCATTTCAATGCCCACCACTCTTAAGGCTTCGTTATTGTTCAACGCAATGACTAAGCCATCACTTCGAAACATTCGTAAACCGGTTTTGGTTATGCATTAACGTCAGGTAAAGAAATAACAAAGACTAACACAAGTTGAGCCATACTTGTAGCATTCACCAAATTATTATACATATAATTTAAAAAAAAAAATATATATATATATTATTAAACAAATATATATATTATTATTATATATTATAAATATAAAAAAATGGGTGTAATTTGAGGCAAATTTTCTTTTCCAATAGCAAAGACTCTTTGCTATTGGCAGTATATGGCTGTAAATGTAAACATTGACTGATGAGGTGTTTGAATCATCATTGAGACTCCCACAATGCACGGCTCTCCGCAGCATCATAATCCAGATGGGCGGCCAGGGGCCACAGCTCGCTGGGAGCGGGGGTGCCTGAACACGGCTCCTGAGCGGCTCAGTGCTGACACGGAGCCGCTCAGTTAAAGCAGCGAGCCGCTTGGTGCTTTAACTGAACGGCTCGCCGCTCTGTATCAGCACAGAGTGGCTCGTGGTGATACTGAGCGATTGATAAAGAGCGGCTCGGTATACGCTCATGGAGGATGTTACTGTCTCATGGGGGTCTCATGGGGACTTCTGCTGGTGACTTTATAGATGCTCTTTATTATACAGAAAGAAGGAGGCTACAACCCAAGTACAAACTACCAATGAAAGCCAGCATGAGTGCATTTCAGAGTACAGGACTAAACACCTGGACGTAGAAACCCAAGATCACACACTGTTTGCTAAACATGCAGGGGTTGCCTGCCCTCCTTGCTGGTGGGCCCCTCAACCCGAAAGCAGCCGGGGGGGGTCCTGGGACTGGGCTGGAGGTGGGGGGGTGGGGTTGGTGGCGGAGCAGTCCTGCTGTGCATCGTGTTCGGCCTAAGAAATGGAATAAGAACTGTCTCACATCCTATTGCAGTTGTCACCACAAACATTTGACCATTGATTTAAAATGTGAATTCTGGAGCTGGACCGTCAGTTTTCACCCTCAGCTGCCCCATGAACTCAGTACCCCAGCATGACCCTTAACCATGTGACCTCTCTGTATCTGACTACCCTCCTCAGGGCAAAAAGAGAGGAGAAGGGTTTTATGACGCCAGAGAGAGAAGGGGCCCCTTGTTTCAGCTGGCCCCCAGTTTACCTTTGCCACTAAAAGCTGTACATTTCTATATACTCCAGATCAGTTCTTCAAACCAACTCAGGTTTTGTTGTTACTTCTGCTCAAGTGTTCACAAGTCTTTATCTCTTAAACTTCGGCTTTCTCTACTTCTCTTATTTCGTTGAATTGTTAAAGCATTGCGTTTAATCATTCTCTCTCACCTGACGAGGCGTGTCTTTGCTGCCCTCTTGAGGCTGAGTTGTGCGGGTGCGTTTTGGACCACCGTGAAGCGCCTGAAGTCGGTTCCAGCCCTCCACAGAGCGGCTGGTGGGGTTGAGGCCCTGAGGGGGGAGTCGAGCTGGCAGGTCCCAGGTCCCCTTGAAGGCCGGCCAGGAGCTTCCTTTCTGTCACCAACAACGGGGTTGATCAACACTTGAGCTATGCCTGAAAGCAAGGCGCTGCTATCGTCAACATTAGACATGAAGGAATAGCATATTTTATTCTTCTACCTTGGAAACTCCTGGCATCAGATGTCCTCTGTCATCAGCAATGAAAGTGGTGTGACCTTCTAGAGCAGTGGGTCTCTTGACACACACACACACACACACACACACACACACACACACACACACACACACACACACACACACACACACCCACCCACCCACCCACCCACACACACACACACACACACACACACACACACACACACACACACACACACACACACACACACACACACACACACACACACACACACACACACACACACACACACACACACACACGTTGAGTCAGTAACCCCACCAATGATGATGTAGCACCTACCAGACTAAAACCTCCTTAAAGCCCTCCAAGTTCCCTTACCTGTCTGCATGGTTTAGAGACGCACCAGTTCTGCAGTCTCTGCGACTTGTAAGAACTCTCATACTGGAAATTGTAAGAAACAAAAAATATATCAGTCAATGAACGTGAATGAAGCCCAGTAATCCAATTGGTGTGACTTTCTGACCTGGTTCGCAGAGTAATTCGAGGACATTATTGATCAGTCGGCAGCTGCCTGATGTTTACTAGTTGCTTAGCTACGAGGCTCCGTTTGTTGTGGCCCAATCTGGCAACGCTGTCTGTACCTCAAGTTTTATTTTTTAAACTTTGGCAGAGATGTTTCATGACTTAAATTAAAAAATCTCACCAGCAGAAAAATTGTACCAAGTGCATTTGTTATTTTTCTACGATCATATTTAAAATCTCCTCTCTTTTTGATTTTATGAGCGTCATTCTAAAAGGAGAGGAGATTTTCAATTATAAAAGGATGGGCATTCTTCTTTTACCAACTCATTGGATGATTATTGAAATCACAAGGATCCCGGACTGATTTATGACAACAAAATCTAATTTGTACCTATGTCGTTTTATCAAATATAAACCTGGTATTTCCTTCATTAGACATAACATTGTGTCTTTATAACTCTGTTGCTTTATACGCAAAAAAAAAACAAAAAACCGTTAAATCTGTTTTCATAAAAGTGTAGTTGTATTATAAATTAATTATAAATACATCAATGCATTTTATTCATTTGACGTGCACGTTGCGTTCACTGTGCGTGTGTCCGATCCGGGACGACAGGTGGCGGTGGTTCGTGGAGATACCGGTTCACACCACAGAAGAACAGTGTTACACAGTGATCAACATACAGTCAGGAGAATGGGTGTTCAGGTTTTGTTCTCATAACTATCGAATCTGAATAACGTTTACAGTCAGTGCGCCCCCCGTCACATGTCGGAGGTCTTCTGTTGAAGAGCGGGAGCCTGGCGTGATTCACGTCTCCGCTGGTGTGTTGTTAGCGGAGGGCTCGTGGGCTCCAGTGGGAACCAGAGACGGGCTCGTGGGCTCCAGTAGGAACCAGAGGCGGGCTCGTGGGCTCAGGGCTCGTGGGCTCCAGTAGGAACCAGAGGCGGGCTCGTGGGCTCCAGTGGGAACCAGAGGCGGGCTCGTGGGCTCCAGCCTGAACCCAACACCCTGGTTCACCCGGCGGTCCACAAGCGTGCCTTGTTTAACGCAACTAGGTGGTGAAGGGAGCAGCTCCACGGGGGATGGAGGACCCGTCCTCCAGGACTGCTCATGGTGGACCCCCGGAGCAGGCAGCCAGAGGCGGCTCGCACTCAGGGGGGCCTGCTGCTCATGGTGGACCCCCGGAGCAGGCAGCCAGAGGCGGCTCGCACTCAGGGGGGCCTGCTGCTCATGGTGGACCCCCAGTGCAGGCAGCCAGAGGCGGCTCGCACTCAGGGGGGCCTGCTGCTCATGGTGGACCCCCAGTGCAGGCAGCCAGAGGCGGCTCGGACTCGGAGACGGACGTTACCAGGGAAATTAAAACACACTTCCGCGTCTGTCGCTTTATCATGGAATCAGGTAACCGTCGAATGGTGCTTATGGTCATAAATCGTTCTCTGATATTTATGAAAAAAAAGAAGCAATCTCAATGTCTCTGACCCTCAGCGTGTGTAGTTGTGCAAAATGTTTGTGTGTCATCGTTGTGTTCCATCGTTGTGTATCATTGTTGTGCATCATCGTTGTGTATCATTGTTGTGCATCATCGTTGTGTATCATTGTTGTGCATCATCGTTGTGTGTCATTGTTGTGCATCATCGTTGTGTGTCATCATGTGTTCCAGGGGTGAAGCTTGGAATGCGCTCCGTGCCGGTGGCCACGGCCTGTGAGCTGTACCACCGGTTCTTCGAGTGCGTCAGCCTGCGGGTGTACGAGCCCTACCTGGTCGCTATGAGCTGTGTTTACCTCGCGGGTAAAGTGGAGGAGCAGCACCTCCGGACACGCGACATCATCAACGTCAGCCACAGGTGACCTGCTGCGCTCTGCGTTCAGACCCACTACCGGACACTGTGGCCGCTCCGTTTCCGTCGCTGTCAATGGTCCTCTTATGTGAGGGTGTTGACTTTATCCAGTCTTTAAAGACCACTAGGTAACGTTGATCCTCCAGGCTCCTAAGAAGGCCTCACTCAGCATGTCATGGCAATGTCACGTCTCTCAGTGTTCAGCAGTCGGATGTTATTGACAGACAGGCGAAGAGATTGGGTCGAGTCCAACGATCAGTGTAAGAAAGGATCTTTTATGAAGGGGGAATAGCCAGGAGGGACATGAAGTCGACTAGACACAGAGAGGAGAGTCTAGATAATGAATTGCCGCTATGATAAATAAACACTTTTGGATGTTTTTCACACACGCATACATACACACTCACTCACTCACTCATTCTCTCACACACACTCACTCTCTCATTCCCTCTCCCACCACACACACACACGCACACGCACACACACACACGCACACACACACACACACACACACACACACACACACACACACACAGGTATTTCCACAGCGGCAGTGCGCCCCTGGAGTGTGACCGGGAGTTCTGGGAGCTGAGGGACAGCGTGGTACAGTGTGAGCTGCTCATCCTGAGGCAGCTGGACTTCCACGTCTCCTTCAGACACCCCCACAAGGTGTGTGTGAGGGGCCACAATACTGGCTCCATTTAGGACGGGCGGCTGATTTGTACAGTCACAGAAATTGTGATCTTCAGTCCAGGAACCTGTATTACACAGATTAACAGGCTCATGTTTGTATTCTTCGTGTATGTTATGTTTGTTGTTTAACACCTGGGACGACCAGATATGCCTCATTAGATTGTCCCAATAATAATGCATAAATGATGTTGAAAGGATGAAAGCTAGCCTAGCGTGGAGGATACCCATTCTGCCATCCAAGTGGTTTCAGGGTTTAACAGCTCTTGTTTCTTAGGAGGCAGACCCTGCCCGCTGTCTGCTTTAATAATAATAATAATGTGAACACATCCCTGGGTCCCCCCCCCCCCCTGCAGTATCTGCTCCACTACCTGATGTCTGTGAAGGCTTTGGTTAACCGGCACGCCTGGACGAGGACCCCCGTGGCTGAGACCGCCTGGGCTTTGCTGAGAGACTGTTACCACGGAGTCATGTGCATCCACCACGCTCCCCAACACATCGCCATAGCAACACTGTACCTGGCTCTGAACAGCTATGGAGTGGAGATGCCCGTCGGGGAGAGAGAGTGGTGGCAGGTGTGTGTATTGTGTGTGTTTGTTTGTGTGTGTGTGTGTGTGTGTGTGTGTGTGTGTGTGTGTGTGTGTGTGTGTGTGTGTGTGTGTGTGTGTGTGTGTGTGTGTGTGTGTGTGTGTGTGTGTGTGTGTGTGTGTGTGTGTGTGTGTGTGTGTAATTGTGTGTCTAAAGCCTTCATTAGTAATGAAAAGATGATGATTGAGATCTTGCCATTCTGTAGGTGTGTGTGAGTCAGTCTATGTGCAGTTAACTTTGTCTGTTCTTATGCACAAGGATTGAACCATTACAGTACCTCAGAAAAATACATAATGATTGTAGAATATTCTAAATAAGATGCTTATCGTAATGCCTGTGAATATGTGTGTGTGCCTATAGGTGCTATGTGAGGACGTCACCAAAGAGGACATTAATGCTGTCATTTCTGACCTTCTTCAACTCTACGACATGGAGGCCAAGTGCGTCTGAAGGGCTACTGGACCTGCACCCCCGGGTGTGGGTGCTAGATGCTGCCCTACTTGGACTTTGGGCTGTGACTGCCTAACGAGACATTCTGCTGTTCCGCTCATTCACCACAGGGTGGTGCTAATGATCCTATAAAGGATGGGCGTTTAAAAAGTTAGCTTCAGTGTCGATTTCAGAGGGCGAATGATGAGTTCACTGTTTAGCTGCTCAGCAATAAAGAGTGGATTGATAATACATGAAGTCAAGATTATCCCATATGTATTTTATTTTCTTAACAAACCATATGGAGATGAACCACAACCATGTGCTTGTACATATCCGTCCATGTCATTAAACTAGAGTACGAGTGGCTCGAGTTCTTGTAGGACTCTCAAGGACTGCTAAGTTGGGTGACGTATGGACAAAATTAATATTGTCAAGTATTTCGTTGTTTTCATTAAAGAGCTTCTGACATTTTGTTTTTAAAGGGAGGTGTTACATTAAAGATGTATTTCTAACTCTACAGGAATGTTTATGTACGTAATAATGTGTGGACTAGAGCATGCAGACAAGAGAGTTATGATCTCATGCTCACTTCTCAGCCAAGCCATCGCTCACCAAAGCGCTCAAAACATGCAGTGTTGCATGTGAGATTCTCTTCTTTTTTTTCCCCCCCCCGCTGTTGCAAATTCGTGTTCTTGTTTCCCTCCTCACTTTCAAATGTCTGATTTCGGTCTTTTCTGCCACTTTGTATTTTCTCCCGCTCAAATCCAACTCTCGTGTCTCTCTCCCCTCACTGACCAGCCCCTGATCCCCTGCCCTGTTCCCCCTCCTTCCCATTGGTATTGTCCCCCTGCTCTCCTCATTCCCTCCCTCATCCTCATCTGATATTCCTCCTGGTTCTGTCTCTCCCTCGCTCACTGCCTCTGTCGCTCTGCCTCGCTCTATCTTCCTAATGCTGTATTAATAATGAAGAAGGTTCCAGTCAGATCAGATTAATTAACCATCAGATGGGAAGGAGCTGCTGAGAACCAGGGAAGAGGCACCAAGGGTTGGTGCGTGTGCTCGGTAATGAGAGATGGCGGGAAGAGATGTGGGCAAAGGGGGGGGGGGAGAGACTGCCAAAGAAGAGGGAGGAATGAGGGGGAGGAGGAGAGGCCTTGTCTGTGTCACCCTTCAACATGGGGCCAACCGGCCATCTTTATACTGGGATGTTGTTAGGACTCTACATTGGCCTTGTTTTGGTCCTCGTCGAACGGCCCACATGTTGGTGGGCGCCTGTGCATCTCTCTGGCTGTACAGTTCATGTGACCCGATTGTCACGTAAATGCTGCACGAGGTCTGTGGGGATGGGTGCTGTGGAAGCCCACCTCAACCCGAACCCCTTACCTCCGGGTCCTGGCTGTAGAGATCACTGACTAGACTCTAGAGGATGGATGTGAAGTGAGGCAGCGATCCTTCTGCTCTGCCTGAAATAGTAGCGGGAGAGACGCGCAGATAAAAGGAGGGGAGGGTCGACCGGGAAAGATCTATGGAGTTGGGCTCTTACTGGAAACATTAATACCCAAGCTTATACCAATACAATTACATGATGTAACACTGAAAATGCACTGTGTGCACTGCTCACACATGCACACCTACCACAACAAGGCTTGAGAGCACATTCAAGACCACGGGCAGAGTTCAAGATGCATAGCTTCAAAATACCTTTTGCTCCAAACATCCCCATCCAGCCAACAAAGCCACCATGAAAGCAGCCACAGGATGGATGATGTCCGTCTCCTTCAACCCCACACTGCAGGGGCATGAACCAGTGAAGACCTCGAGGTGGCCCTGTTTGTGTACGGTGTGAGTCAGTTGAAGTAGGTCAACATAGATGTGGTTGAGACCAAGGTTAAGCTTTGTTGATGAATTGATGGAAGAGTTCCATGTTTCCAATCCTACGTAAAGGGGGATTGGATTACCGGTTGATGCAGCCATCTTGAAAACTTTTGTCTCTTAAGTGAGTCAAAAGGTAGGGAATAAATGGACTGGGATATGTGAGTCTGTCTGTGTGTTTGCGTGCCTGCGTGTATGGAGGGATATGTGCGTCTGTAGTCCATCTCTGTGGTGAAGATGAATTATATTAATAATATCCTTGTGACAACTAATCTATAAATACACGTGCGCTCTCTCTCACTTCAGTCGCCCGCCCAACACCGGGCTCTGACAGCACCTGTCAGTTGTACTTGCACCGTGTCGGCCACAGGAGGTAGATAGTTTGGGCAAAGACAGACTGTGTGTGAGGAGGGTTGAGTTCCTCTAGCACCAAGAACAGTGGCCCCCAGCCACATGTGTTCACAGCCAGGAGCCCCCCTCTTCACACTGCCTCCATACCGCCTCGCTCTGGCCCTGAGGGCCGTCCACCGTGGTGCGTTGGATGCCGTCATTACGCAAGCGAGTGGAGTGAGGAAGGAGGGGTCTGTCCATCTATATCCCCCCCCAACCTCCTCCCTTCTCTCATCTCTACCCCCGCCCCCCCCCTCCCCAGCCTCCTCCCCCCTCTCATCTGTAACCCCCCCTCCCCAGCCTCATCCTCCCTCTCATCTGTACCCCCCCCCCCCGCCCCCCCACAGTCTCCTCCTCCCCTCATCCCTCTCATCAGTAACCGTGGTCGCTTCCTCTCGCGGATGCTGCGACCGAGCTCCTGTGCGCGCGGGCTCTCGCAGCAGCTCAACCCCCAAAGATGTCGCATCAGCCTCTACTCGCACCTTGGCATTTTTTCTTCCGAGCCGTAAACAGAATTCGGTCAAACTAGGAGCTCTTAGCGCTAACACAAGCCCGTATCTGCGCACAGTCCGTGGTTTTAAAGCCCGGCGCATCCTCAGAGCCGCTGCAGAATCCGCCGAGTGTCTGTCAGGTGACTGTGCGGAGCTGCTTTAGGGTCGGAATATTCATTAGCGCCGTCGTAATCATCCTTGACCGGTCTCTGGTCCGGCTCCATCCATCGTGCCTGGTGTCTCTCCTCGTGCGGATGGCGCTTTAATGGCATTCTCCGTTCAGCACGCAGATTAACGGATCTGCCTCCCGCGCTGATGTCCTTGAGCCCGGCCTGCACGGTGAGTCTGTGCGTGACCATCATTTATTCACCCTATCTACCGGGATCCCCGTTCTACTTTTTATTCGCTTGTTATTCAGTGCGAACACGAGGACGTTTGAGTGATTTCGGATGACGCGGTGCAGAATGTACTCGGCCTCATGTGTGACATTTCCCACTGGCCTTACCGACGCGTATTTAGAGCGAACACGGGACATCGTGGACCCTAGCAGACAGCGCCATGGCTTTATTATAGGAGCAGGCTGTGCGTGTGTCCCTGTTGGTGCGCGTGCGCGTGCACATGCTTAAAACTAGTGAAATGAAACACTATCGACCGTCCCGCTGCACATCTGGCCCGTGGTAGTGTTTCGGGGAGGTTGCACTTGATGCTGGCTGCAACATCTGAACGACTGCTGCGATGAGGATGAGATGGATGATGAGGATGAGGATGAGATGAGGATGAGGATGAGGATGATGATGATGATGATGATGATGATGATGAGGATGATGATGATGATGATGATGATGATGATGATGATGATGATGATGATGATGATGATGATGATGATGATGATGACAACAGTTTGATTGTTGGCTCTCATGGAGACCGTGATGACCACGTCTCGGTGACATCATACAGGCTGTCTGGGTCAGGACCTGAGACTCTGAGCTCTGAGGGGTTCAGGGGGTAAAGACATGAGGGGCCGCTGGTGGCCAGTCACCTTGCAGAGGGACATTAGGGAGGGAGAGGGTCGAGTGGCGCACACTACGTCTCTGTCTCCAGATATCTCTCTCTCTCTCTCTCTCTCTCTCTCTCTCTCTCTCTCTCTCTCTCTCTCTCTCTCTCTCTCTCTCTCTCTCTCTCTCTCTCCTCTCTCTCTCTCTCTCCCTCTCTCTCTCTCTCTCTCTCTCTCTCTCTCTCTCCTCTCTCTCTCTCTCTCCTCTCTCTCTCTCTCTCTCTCTCTCTCTCTCTCTCTCTCTCTCTCTCTCTCTCTCTCTCTTGTCATACAGTTGTACTAATGTGTCCGCTGTTGCGTATCCTAACATGAAGCTCATCTTCTCACTGTATCTTTGTGCTGAAATGTGCGCGTGTGTATGTTTGTGTGTGTGTGTGCAAAGAGGAGAATGATGTTCACGAGCATTGCTGTAGTTTGTGGTTGGGTTTATCTGTTTGTTCAGCAGGGTTATGATGAAACTGAGAATGTGAACACCATTAGGAAACATATTATACTATCATACAAATGTCCATCCTGTTTGATTTCCTTCTTTATTTCCTTCTCTTTCATACATTTTTGCTTTTATACCTGTCACGCTGGCGTGTGCACAAACCACACACAAATACCACCCCCATACACACACACAAAGACACACACACACAAGACACACACACACACACACACACACACACACACACACACACACACACACACACACACACACACTCACACACACACACACACACACACACACACACACACACACACACACACACACACACACACACACACACACACACACACACACACACCTACCTGCCCACGCGGCGGCCGCTATCAGCAGCGTCACTAGGGCCCTGGGGGTTTGGCTGCCTTTCCTTTGCGCTGCGGACCGCCTGTGTTCCCACCCCTAGCGGCTCTGACCACTGGCTGTGTCCGGCTCTCAGAGGGCTCACCCCACCGGTGTCAGAGGAGGCTGGGACTGGCCCGGGGCCAGGGACAGTAGCCTCAGCCCAAACACAAGGCCCTCCGCCAGAGGTGACCCTTCAGATGCCTGTCTAAGAGGAAAGAAAAAAGGCGGTTGGTTGCAGGTGCACAGGTGGCCAGAGATGAGGAGGAGGAGGAGGAGGAGGAGGAGGAGGAGGAGGAGGAGGAGGAGAGGAGGAGTGGAAGGAGAGGAGGTGGGGGAGAGAGGAGAGGAGGAGTGGGTGAGGAGGAGGAGGAGGAGGAGGAGAGGAGGAGTGGGAGGAAGAGGTGGATGGAGGAGGAGGAGGAGGAGGAGGAGGAGGAGGAAGAGGAGTGGGAGGAGAGGAGGTGGACGGAGAAATGGGAAAAGGGGGGGGGGGGTCAATCGCTGACATGATGCAGCTGATGAAACTAGCATGTCGACACATGTGTGCGGAGGATGTGTGCTTTCACAGCCGACACACACACACACACACACACACACATATACACACACACACACACACACACACACACACACACACACACACACACACACACACACACACACACACACACACACACACACACACACACACACACACACACACACACACACACACACACACACACACACACACACACACACATGTCACATTCACATACACACTCCACTAGCCATGTGGGCCAAAGGGATGACTGCAGCCATAATTACAAACATGATGATATACGTCCCCAGGAAGATTTCCAGTGGCTCCTCCGCTCTTAAGAAATCGCTGTTTACACTCCAGTTATCTGAATGAGGGGAAGACTGGTGTGTGTGTGTGTGTGTGTGTGTGTGTGTGTGTGTGTGTGTGTGTGTGTGTGTGTGTGTGTGTGTGTGTGTGTGTGTGTGTGTGTGTGTGTGTGTGTGTGTGTGTGTGTGTGTGTGTGTGTGTGTGTGTGTGGGCCGTGGTAGTGGTGGGGGTCTTGCCCTCTGTGAGAGCAGAACCTAGTTGTACTATGCCCTGAGAGATGGCGTGCGAGGGGCCTCGCATTCAGGATGATTGGACACGCCTCCTAGAGTAGTGCTGACCTTTTGTCAGACTCTTTTCATCCTGTTCCTCTCTCTCTCTCTCTCTCTCTCGTCTCTCTCTCTCATTCTTTCTCTTGTTCTCCCTCTCTCTCTCTCTCATCCTCTCTCTCCCATCTTTACTTTAGCTCCAACACACTGATAGAATTAGAATGCCCTTTTGAGCGAGTCCCATCTTTGTGTATGTTTTTATGTGTGTATGTATGCATGCTTGTATGTGTCTTTGTTTGTAGTCTGTTTGTATGAATGTGTGTGTATGTGTTTTTATGTATGTTTGTGTATGTGTCTGTGTGTCTGTGTGTGTTTGTGTGTGTGTGTGTGTGTGTTTGTGTGTGTATGTGTGTTTATTGGTGTGCATGTCTGTGTGAGTGTGTTTGAATGTGTGTTTGACTTTGCGTATGTCTGCTGTTTTGGCTGAATATGTAGGTGTTTTATGTTTTTATATGGCAAGCACACACACACACACACACACACACACACACACACACACACACACACACACACACACACACACACACACACACACACACACACACACACACACACACACACACACACACACACACACACACACACACGCAAACACACACACAAACACACACACACCCATGTACCTACACACGGAAGGAGCCGTCAGGTTTTCTTTTTTTCTCTCTTTTCTAAATGCCTTTAGTTAAATCAACCAATAGCAGGTTTGAAAAGAACCAGCAGACGTGAGATTGTAGGGTCCAGTGTGTGGCCGAGGTGAGCTAGGGAGAGACGAGAGCGGGAGTCTTATGAAATCAGACAGAATCACTGAGAGACCAGGAGAAGAGTGCACAACTAGCCCAGTTAATAAATGATTGCACTATGTCTGGAACCACATAGAGAGAGAGAGGGGGGGGAGAGGGAGAGAGGGAGAGAGAGAGAGAGAGGGTGGGGAGAGAGAGGGAGAGAGAAAGAGAAAGAGGGAGAGAGAGAGAGAGAGAGAGAGAGAGAGAGAGAGAGAGAGAGAGAGAGAGAGAGAGAGAGAGGAGAGAGAGAGAGAGAGAGAGAGAGAGGGGGGAGAGAGAGGGGGGGGGAGAGAGGGAGAGAGGGAGAGAGAGGGAGAGAGAGAGAGAGAGAGAGAGAGAGAGAGAGAGAGAGAGAGAGAGAGAGAGAGAGAGGGAGAGAGAGAGAGAGAGAGAGAGAGAGAGAGAGAGAGAGGGGGAGAGAGAGAGAGAGAGAGAGAGAGGGAGAGAGAGAGAGAGAGAGAGAGAGAGAGAGGGAGAGAGAGAGAGAGAGAGAGGAGAGAGAGAGAGAGAGAGAGAGAGAAGAGAGAGAGAGAGAGAGAGAGAGAGAGAGAGAGAGAGAGAGAGAGAGAGAGAGAGAGAGAGAGAGAGAGAGAGAGACAGGACTAAAAGGCTGAACAAGGTGACTCACTCTGGAGCTCTCATTTAAGATATTTGGAGAGAGCGAGGCACAGAGAGAGAGGAGGATGGTGGGAGAGAGAGAGAGGTGGGAGGGGGAGAGAGGGACGAGGCAGTGCCATGGCATATCAACCTTTTTTACGCTCATTTTTATGGAAAATATGATAATGAAATTTGAGACTCTGCTGTTTACATTGACTAATACTCAGTGATAATTGAATGACTGCTGAAATGCTGAAGAGAAAGTGATGAGCCAGATCCTGCTCTCCATGGCACGGACTGTGTCATCGGGACATATATTTAAACTGCATTATTTTGAATCATGACTCGAAATGTTATTTATAGACTAGACAGTTGTTCTTCCAGCTGATTCCTCTGTGTGAGTAGCGTTCCAGTTTGTAGACGCCACAAGGGGCCCCTCTGCTGTCTGCTCTCCCTGAGCTCCACGTGAACGCTCATCCGCCAAAGTACCCAAACACACAGGAAGGACAAATCTGGGCTGGCAGGCTAATCCCGGCGCACTGTGCCCGCTGTCACGGAGCGTAACTTTACATGGCTTTAACTTAGGTCTGGGGAGCCATGATCACTCACACGCATGTACTCGCGCTTGAGACACACACACACACACACAGAAACACACACACACACACACACACACATACACACACACACACGCACACACAGATGCACACACACACACACACGCACATGCACACACACACAAATGCACACATCCACACACA
>OLKM01003375.1:23326-33326 GCA_900291075.1 Melanogrammus aeglefinus | reverse complement strand
TGTTGTTAGTATGGTGTGGTATTCAGTCAAGTATATTTAGTCAATTTTATTTAGTAAAGTGTATTTCGTAAAGCGTATTTAGTAAAGTTTGGTATTAAGTTAAATGTGGTATTCAATAAAGTGTACTCAGTAAAGCGTGGTATTTAGAAAAGTTTGGTATTTGGTAAGTGTGGTATTTAGTAAAGTGTGGTATTGAGTAAAGTGTATTCAGTAAAGTGCATTTAGTAAAGTGTATTTAGTGAAGTGTGGTAGGCCTATTTAGTCAAAGGTATTTAGTAAAGTGTGGTATTTATTGTGGTATCTAGTCAAGTGTATTTAGTCAGGTTTAGTATTTAGTAGGCTAACGTTTTTTCAGTCAGGTGTGGTATTTAGTCAAAGGTATTTAGTAAAGTGTATTTAGTAAAGTGTGGTACTTTGTTAAAGTGGTATTTATTGTGGTATCTAGTCAAGTGTATTTAGTCAGGTTTATTATTTAGTAACGTTTTTTCAGTCAGGTGTGGTATTTAGTAGGCCTAAGTGTATTTAGTGTAAAGTGTATTTAGTAAAGTGTGATATTTTGTAAAGTGTGGTATTAAGGGGGGTCAGAATAAGGGGTAACCTTTTACAACTAAGTCAATAACAAAGAAACCTGAACATGTTGAAAAATTACTCAGGAGCTCAATGTTAGCATGTCTTCAGAATATTCCGACGAAGACCGTTCCCATATTTACGTCCAGTTTATTTCCTTTGTCGAACTAATGATGACGGCTGATCATGTTTCAATGTTTATGTGCTCAAACCTCCGGCCGTGTTTCCGTCACTTTCTTCAAACTGAACGGAGGCTCGT
This sequence comes from Melanogrammus aeglefinus, assembly GCA_900291075.1. Lineage (NCBI taxonomy): Eukaryota > Metazoa > Chordata > Actinopteri > Gadiformes > Gadidae > Melanogrammus > Melanogrammus aeglefinus. The sequence continues at coordinate 32,500 of OLKM01003375.1, read as the reverse complement.
GTGTGTTCCGCGGTGTTTGTCGCACCACGCCGTGTTCCCCGGCAGGGGGCGCTGGAGGCCCGCGGCTCATTGATGAGCGAAGCCTTCTCTAACCAAACCCATCCCGTTTGACTCCAAACACCCATAGTTAGTTTAAAATAACACACGTCCATCAATTCAAATGGTGCATATTATGGGATAGGCCTAATTGTAGAAAAAGCTGTCGCCGATATATTAATGAACTTTAGATTTTAATATCGGATTACCCAGCAACCCGCGTGTAAACTCACCGCCAAAAGCAGAACTCCGTCACCTAAAGAGACTCTTGGCCAGGGCTGGGTGGAGCAAGGTGGAGGTGATACACTTCAGTCAGTGTCAAGGGTGAGAGTTGTATTTGTGTGACAGTGTTGTGTGTGTGACAGTGTCGTGTATGTGACAGTGTGTGTGTGTGTGTGTGTGTGTGTGTGTGTGTGTGTGTGTGTGTGTGTGTGTGTGTGTGTGTGTGTGTGTGTGTGTGTGTGTGTGTGTGCGACAGTGCTGCGTGTTGTGTGTTGTTGGAGTCTCCCTCTGTCCCCTGGTCCCATGGGCGTGTGCTGTCCGGAGCCCTTAATGATGCTTTGGTTTATTCTGCTCTTTTTTTATAGAAGGTTCATGTAACTGGCAATGATTTTGAAAAAAAAGAAAACCATGCACTGATCTTAAGCCTATATTAACATATTCATGTATTTTATTACGGATGTTATTCTGGAACTGTTTTAAGAATAACGAGCGGAGCCTGAAGTGAAGAGAGACGACCTTTACGCACGGGGTCCACGCTTCCTCGCTGCGCTGAGGAACCCGAACCGGAATCAGCAAACTGAACCCGAATCAACAAACGGAACCAGAATCAGCAAACTGAACCAGAATCAACAAACTCAACCAGAATGAGCAAACTGAACCCAGAAACAGCTCGTGGCTGGGATCCACTGCCAAGTCCTCGTCCTTAGTGTCCGCATAAATAGAGCGGAAACCCAAACACTCCTGTGAGCCCTCGCCCGGAGGACAACCACCTGGAGTCAGGCGACGCGGGACCAGGACCCGGTCTTGATTCCAGGACGTGGTCTACCGTCCTGCGGGATACCAGGTTGAAGTTGTTTCACGGAGCGTCTCCGCGGCTCCGCGTCTCTTCACACCCCAGGCCCCGCGGCCCGCGGAGTGATATAATATTATATTACATCATACTCTATATTACGGACTGTGAAACGGTGGTTAAATTAACGAAGGCCGGGCGACTCTGTTGTTTAGATTATTACCACTATAATAATGTTCAGCCGATTTAATACAATAACCGCAATAAATGGATCTCCCATCTACCACGAGGCCTGATAATAATAATAATATAATAATAATAAAAAATAATAGTTATAATAATTATTATCATAATTTTAATAAGAATTTAACAATTATTATAATACAAATATAAATAATTGTTATAATTATAATAGTCATTATTATAATAAAATAAATAATGATAATAATAATAATAGTCTTCAGTCGATGAAAAGACAGTAAATAATGCCGAATTAATATTGAACAATTTAGTACGATAACCTAAGACATAGGCGAAGTGAGTTTGCAGAATGAAGTTGAGAGTTGAGTCTCTTCTCTACCGCTCCGGGTTTTAAGGTTTAGATCTCTGTGTCCTGGACTCGGACTCTGCTCTATCTCCTCCACCGCTCCGGGTTTTAAGGTCTAGATCTCTGTGTCCTGGACTCGGACTCGATGCTCTGTTTCCTCCAGAGCTCAGCTTTTGACAGACTCGATGCTCAGGACCTCCAAAGCTTCGGGGTAGAAGACGAGGTTAAAGGTTTAGATGTTGTGTGTTTTAAAGGTTTAGATGTTATTTCCCAGGGTAAAGGTTGTGTGTTTTCAGGTTGAGATGTGTTTTCAGGTTTAGATGTTGTTTGTTTTCAGGGTAACCGTTTAGATGTTGTGTGTTTTCAGGGTAATGGTTTAGATGGCATGTGTTTTAGGGTAAAGGTTAGGCTTTTTTGTGTTTCAGGGTTAATGTCTAGATGTTGTGTATTCTCTACATTACATAACGAGTGTCTCAGGTTGTCTGCTGCGTTGACCAGAAACAGCCACAGAAGATGCGTGGATTCTTAATGACGACAAAAGAGCTTTTCTTGTATATATGTTTTATGTAAGTAATAAAATATTACTATAACATAAATAGAAATGCGACCTTGCAATCCACATACAACCAATGAGTTCAGATGAACCGCGATGTTCAAAAACAGCCGACAGCCTCCAAACACATTGAAGAAATAAATATTTATATAGAAATGCTCAGATTCAGAAATGAAATCATATTAAAATATTTTCTTGGAATTAGTAAGTGTACAAAACTGCCCGGAAAGAAAAGAAAAAACAAAGAATAGAAACAATAACTGACAACAAATACAAGTTTACATATTCGACATATTTACATATTGGAAATAATCCTGGCGACATTTTCTCTAGAATCTTTTTGAAAATGTCAAATTAAATTAAAAAAACCGATAATAATAATACAATATTTCTCCTCGCGGAGGAACACACCGCCTTATTTTCCCTTTAGATCAGAACTCAATAAATATTCAAAGCAAGTCCCTTTAAGTCCTTTACGCGCAGAATGGTCTTAAGACTGGTCCTTCACCAGTCTTTATGGTTCTAATAAGACTGGTCCTCTACCAGTCTTACTGGTTCTAATAACACTGGTCCTTCACCAGTCTCACTGGTTCTAATAACACTGGTCCTTCACCAGTCTTACTGGTTCTAATAAGACTGGTCCTTTACGCACCAGTCTCACTGGTTCTAATAAGACTCTCAGGACGGGAGATGGAGACACTGGGAGCTGGAAGTTACCTGAGATAGCGACTCTTATTGGACCAATCTCTGTTGAAGTGTTGGGAGGAGAGCTGAGAGAGATGACGGCACCCTGGTTGAGACAACAGCCCCTGGGTGGAGACCACAACCCCCTCGGGTGACACCGACCGGTTGTAAACAAGGCGAATCTTTTTAGCCGAACGACACCAGCGTCACAATTTTACCAATTTGATAAAATTAAATACTAACTAAAGAAATAAGTGCTGCATGCAAATGAAAAATCACAATAATATTAATAATTATAATCATAAAAACAAAGAACCCAGAAAAGACAACAAAATGCGTGTGAATAATAACCGTAATAATATCGTAATACAAATCTGCCTGGCCCTATTGTAATAATCATAATCCGTCGGGCCCTTTCATAATAATCATAATAATAATAATCCGTGGGGCCCTTTCATAATATTAATAATAATAATCCGTGGCCCTCCCGTCTCGAGCTGAGCTCTTTGTTAAGGCGGTCGTCCTGCTCCTCATCTGGGACCGGATCGGTCCTGGAGCGAGGCTCTAGTACTGGGAGCGAGGCTTTAGTACTTGGAGCGAGGCTTTAGTACTCGGGAGTACTGGGAGTGTTAGTGGGAGGACTTAGTGTCGGAGCCCCGCGCCACGGCGTGTCCTCCAGGCCGGCCACGGAGCGCGGTGCCCAGGGACACCCTATAACCCGGGACCTGGGACGCCTAACCCGGGAACCGGGACGCCTTAACCCGGGACCTGGGACGCCTTAACCTGGGACTTGGGACGACTTAACCCGGGACCCGGGGCTGATCTGAACCACCACGACCAAGTAAAAGACTTCGACGAGGAGAGGGACACACTGAAGTTAAATGAAACCAAAACACCGTCACACTCATTAGAACAAAGAACGCCAGACCATAGGGTCTGGACCCCGAGGCCTCGGAACAAACAGTTCATCTTTAGTGATCCGCTCCACCAAACGTCCCCCGGCAACCACAGCCCGGGACGGGCGGTCCCCGTGGTCTCCTCCGTAGACTTTTGGTAAATAAACAACTTTGTTTCGTTCTAACGCATCAGTTCAGATAAAGTGGTCTTTAGTCTCTCTCGTGGTCCCCGCGACAGTCCGGGTGAGAGAGTGAGAGAGTGACTCTCCGTCCAGCTCACCCTCCGTGTCCTCTTTCACTTTCCCGGAAATAGAAAGCGCAACAAAAGCAGAAGTTAAATGGGGTAAACTCCATCATAGTCTGTCCCCCCCCCAGGAGGCGGGGGTCACGAGAGCAGTCATTGCACCGGACTCTGCAGCGAGTGGTGGAGAGGGGGGGTCTCTGCCTGGGAGTACACGTCCTCCATGTTGGGGTGCGGGACTCCCACCGGGGTCATCCTCTTCTCCTTCTGCCGCCGGTTGCAGAACCACACGCGCACCACCTCCTTCTCCAGCTGCAGCGTGCCCGCCAGGGACGTGATCTCGTGCGCGGACGGCTTTGGGCACTTGAGGAAGTGGTTCTCCAGCGCGCCCTTCACGCCCACCTCGATGGACGTCCTCTTCTTCCGCTTCCGGCCCTGCGCCGCTATCTTGTCCAGGTTGGTGGGACTGCCGGTGTTGGAGTCCGTCTCCTCCAACCACTTGTTGAGCAGAGGCTTCAGCTTGCACATGTTCTTGAAGCTGAGCTGCAGCGCCTCGAAGCGGCAGATGGTGGTCTGCGAGAACACGTTCCCGTACAGCGTGCCCAGTGCGAGCCCCACGTCGGCCTGCGTGAAGCCAAGCTTGATGCGCCGCTGCTTGAACTGCTTGGCGAACTGCTCCAGGTCGTCCGAGCTCGGCGCGTCCTCGTCCGAGTGGTCCGCGTGGTGTCCGAAGCCCCCCCCGCCGGGGGACTCCAGCTGCGCGTCGTGCAGGCTCCCGGGCCCCGTGTCTTCGTGCATGCCCCCGTGGTGGAGCGCGCCGCCCGCACCCGGGCTCAGCATGGCGTTCAGGTTGGTGTAGCCGGGCTGCGCGTACACGAGCGGCCCGTGCCCGCCGGAGCCCACGGGGCCGGGCAGCGGGGACAGGTGGTGCGCGGGGGCCGCGGCGGGCGCCCACGCGTGCCCGTGGTGGCCCTGGTTGTTGTGGGTCTGCTGCTGGTGCACGAGGTGTGCTCTGTGGTGGAAGCCGCCGCCGCCGCCCAGGTCCTCGCGCGGCGCGCTGGGCTTGTGCTCGTGCTGGATGTGTGTGGCGGTGGTCCAGTCTGTGTTCCCGCCTCCCGGCAGCCACTGGTGGTGCGTGAGGCTCATGGGGTGGCCCGTGTTGGTGGCCGCGAGCCCCTGCAGGTACTCGTGGTGCATCATCTTCTGCACCTCGCGGTACGTGGTGCCCTGGTGCATGCGGTCGGAGTCCGGGTGCATGAGCGGGTTGGACGGCAGCGAGGAGTTCCGCGGGATGTACTGAGCTGTTGTCGCCATGGCGCCACTCTGAACACTGACGAGCTGAGGCGGTCTCGAGGCTTTAGAGCCGGAGCGACCCGACCTGCACGGGGAGGTCTTGGAGAGGCGCGAGGAGGAGGAGAGGACACGCCTCCGCTGCGCGTGCATTGGCTCCTCGCCGTTTCGAGCCCAGAGAGAGGTGCAGCCTCGTCGCGAGGACGCAGAGCGAGGCGCGTTTTTACGCACACAATTGAGCCGCGCTCAAGCCGGGCGGGAGAGCAGGAAGCGAAGTTCTCTTTTTATTGAGATCCTCTTTAACGCGGTTCTTTAACTTCACTCCCCGCTCCTGAACCACCTGGGTTCTGTCAGGTTTCTGTCGAGTTTCGGGACCCGGTTCCCAGGCGGGCTTTTGTTTCCCTCGGTCTGCCCCCCCCCCCCCCCCCAACCACCACCCTCCCCTGCGGGGCAGCGGGGCGCGAGGAGGCTTTAGAGCTCCGTCGGGTTGTTTAGCAAACAGCCACGCGGGGGAGCGCGGGGGACTGACCCCCACTCAGCGCCGCGCGCACAGGTCACGGACTGCTCTTACTCTCTCGGTCGATGATCAACAGCGCGAGCCCAATTATCAAGAGGCGCATGATCAACATCTGGACGGCGTGGTGACGTGCGTGACGTCTGAAGGCTCCGAATCAAAGCGCGCCCCCTGTGCGTGTGTGTGGTTATTGTCCGGTTGATTCCCAGAGTTCTGTGATCCATACCGCCGCCACCCACTTTGTAATGATAAGCCAAGCTCTCTCTCTCTCTCTCTCTCTCTCTCTCTCTCTCTCTCTCTCTCTCTCTCTCTCTCTCTCTCTCTCTCTCTCTCTCTCTCTCTCTCTCTCTCTCTCTCTCTCTCTCTCTCTCTCTCTCTCTCTCTCTCTCTCTCTCTCTACTGTACATCTGACTCGTGGCTTTAATCACTCTGATCAGATCCAATAAAAGTGAACTGAACTCAACCGAGAATCACTCAAAGAACCGGAGCGCCTGAACTGAGCTGTGCTTCAGTTCTGAGCCTCCTGTCTGTGAGGACCGCTTCATCTGTGAACAGGGTTTGAGTCGAGGATCGGAGCCGGTTTCTCTGTGAACAGGGTTTGAGTCGGGGGTCGGAGCCGGTTCATCCGTGAACAGGTTTTGAGTCGGGGGTTGGAGCCGGTTCATCCGTGAACAGGGTTTGAGTCGGCCATTGGAGCCGGTTCCTCTGTGGTTCCTGCTGCTCGCTCCGCTCCCCTCCTCATCTGATTATTTTTCCCTTCACGTTTTGTCCCGATAGCAAATTACCAATTCTATGAATTGCAAAGCAGCCTGTGAGACGCTGAGGGGAGAGAGAGAGAGAGAGAGAGAGAGAGAGAGAGAGAGAGAGAGAGAGAGAGAGAGAGAGAGAGAGAGAGAGAGAGAGAGAGAGAGAGAGAGAGAGGGGGATGGCGAGATTGAAAGGGATCTTTGCAAACACAATCACGTTCTTAAATGGAAATGCGGCTTTAAACAAATCTTACATCTCTGCGCTCCCAGTAAAACTCTGCAATCAGGAGAGAGAGAACGTTCTCCTCTCCTGTTCTCTCAGAACAGGACCGTTCTCCAGGAGAACGTTTTAATCATCCACCTCAATGCAAGGTTGGGCTTTTTATTTCATGAGGAGCGTTTGTTTTGGTTTTGGTTTCTTTCGCGTGCGCAGCTCCGCTCTGTGTCCGCGCGGGACACGCGGTACCCCGCTGTGAGGCTCGAGATGTGAGGCTCCTCGCGCTGTGAGGCTCGTGCTCTCAGAAGGTAAGTCTGTTCTCTTTTCTCTTGCCCCGCATCCTTGCCGCTACCGCTGCCGTGTATGTGAGACGCTCTAAGTGTGCGTGAGTAGCGGGTGTGTGTGTGTGTGTGTGTGGGTGTGTGTGTGTGTTTATGCGTGTTTGTACGTGTGTTTTTGCGTGTGCGTGCGCGCGTGTGCATGTGTGTGAGTGTGCGTGTGCGTGTGCGCGCGCGTGTGTGTGTGTGTGTGTGTGTGTGTGTGTGTGTGTGTGTGTGTGTGTGTGTGTGTGTGTGTGTGTGTGTGTGTGTGTGTGTGTGTGTGTGTGTGTGTGTGTGTGTGTGTGTGTGTGTGCGTGTGTCTGAGATGTTCTGAGGGTCACAGGTGCTCGTCATCCCTGAAGACAGGCGGGGTATGCGTCCTTTAAGTGTTGTGTGAAAGACACGTTTTCCACGGCCGCGCTCAAACCGCTATATCAGAGATCTGATCAAACCGCGCGCGCAGGAAGATTTATTGATCAATTTATTACAAATTTCATTTTAGGAAACATTTTATGAATTATAAATAATTGCTCTCTCGTCGTGAATTTTATAATAACATTCCCGTTTATTTTTAGCCTCGAATGTGTTTTTTATTCGGAGCTTATCTTTTGATAAATAGCCTACATAGAATTAAAAGTTTGTCGATAGAGACCTGCATCATTAAAGTAATACATAAAATAATACAATTTTAACAAAGGCTATTAATAATTACTGTGATAAAACGAAGTCTTATTTGATTAAAATATTCGTTTATAAAATGTTCGGCCTTATTTTATCTTAACGCGCTTTCTAACTGAAATATCCCCGGTTAACTCTACTCTCTCCTCCTCCTCTCTCCTCCTCTCCTCTCTCATCTCCTCCTCTCTTGCTCGCTCCTCTCCTCTCCTCATCTCTCCTCCTCTCTCCTCCTCTCCTCTCTCATCTCCTCCTCTTTCCTCTTCTCCTCTCTTCCCTCTCCATCTCCTCCTTTTTCCACCAGCCTCTCAGCGGCTTCTTCCGGTTGTCCACCCCGGTCCGGTCCTTTCCCCGGTCCGGTCCGGTCCCACCGGTTGTCCCCCGGTCTGGAGCAGCAACGCGCCGTGCACGTGGGGCCGTGCCTGCGCCTCCAGATGCGTGGCCTTCGCTTTGTGAAGCTCGTGGCCTTGTGTGCATTTTTGCCGCTTCATGCGGGGTTGCCATGGCGCCTCTGAAAGGGACTCGCTCTGAGTGACGGCTCACAGCGGAGCGCGGGGCCGCGGCCACGTCCCGATGAGGCGCGAGGAGCGAGGAGAAATGACCCGACCGGAGTCGTCACCGCGCGGGTGAGAGAGGAAGCGGAATGACCCGAAACTAAAAATAACGACAGACTCCCATTGTGTCCCCCCACCCCCTATCTCCCCCCCTGCCTGCCCCCCCCCCCCACCTCCTACCACTCAGACTGTACATCGAGCACATTGGGATAATTTTCTGTATTCGTCGTAGTTGCGGAGCGACGGCCGACAAACGGAAACAAAGGATATAAAATAGAATTAAAACGTCAAATACTGGAATATTAGAACGGCTGCGAACACACTAATTCTGAAATTTATCAACATGCACGGTAATAGTGTGGGGGGGGTCAGGTTGCCATTCATAAGGTGAATCAGGACGCTTCTTGCGCACCCTGACGTCAGTCACGTGCTCGTCTCCCCGAGCCTAATTGATATGCAGCTGCTATTGTGAGCGCGCGCCCCGACCGACAGCCAATTAACCAGGTCCGCGCGCTCTCTGTCTGTCAAGATGTCGTTACAGTAACACACACGCACACTCACACGCACACACTCACACGCACACACACACACACACACACACACACACACACACACACACACACACACACACACACACACACACACACACACACACACACACACACACACACACTCAATGGGGGAAAAAAGGCTAAAATGGGAAAAACGTAAATTGCACAAAAAAATACATAAAATAAGGCGGAAATGACCAAAAAATAAGCTTGTCGTCCTGTGACGTGTGATCAGGAGGAAATAATTGATTCATGATGAGATTAATTCAGCGGGACGGATTTAAAAGACGTCGGAGTGTTTTTACAATCTACAAGCTGCGGTTTAGGAGCAGAGAACC
>OLKM01003375.1:0-10000 GCA_900291075.1 Melanogrammus aeglefinus | reverse complement strand
CAAGCTCTCCATCGTGGTGATCTACCGTCCTCCAGGTCCCCTCCGTGACTTCTATGACGAGATGGACGCCCTCCTCAGCTGCTGTCCTGAGGATGGCACACCACTCGTTATCCTGGGCGACTTCAACATCCTGCCAGAGAAGTTGCACTCACCTGAACTGACCCACTTTTTGGCCACCTTTGACTCAACACTCTCCCCTTCTCCTCCCAGGAGTCTCTCTGCTGAGGATCTCCAGGGCCTGGCCTAAAGCGACACTACGCGCTGAGATGGAAGACTTTGCCACACCTGTTTCACCACAGGTGGAACAGGCAGATATATTAACACCTGCTCAGAGTGATTGATGCCACTTGTTCTGCTGGTTTTCAGCAGTAAAGCCGACACGTTGGGGTTGTCTGTGAGTGATGTCCCAGCCCGCGGGACACCTCAGTTACCCCCAGAACCTCCTCTATCACCTCCAGCTCTACCTTATTCAATCACTCCTTGGATATTACGATGTTTAAATAGTCTTCATTCATCTGTTTTCTGTGTGACTTCAAGAATAATAAAGGAAAAAATAAAAGCTGAAACCATGAGTGTGTGATGTGTGTTCTTTGGTTTCCGAGGTTCCCTCTGACCCTCGACCTCTAGGGACCCGCTCTAACCCGTTCAGACTGTCCCGCAGGCAGAGGCCCCTCCCAGCCTGGGGTTGTGTGTTACCCGGTCTGGGTTCAACCGCCACGGTTCCACCTCTGAGTGGGGCTGAAGTGTGGGGCGTAAGATAAAGTACCCCCCCTCCAGCCTCTCCCCCAGAAGAGGAGAGCTCAGTCCCTCTCTCTCTCTGTCTCTCTGTCTCTGTCTCTGTCTCTCTCTCTCTCTCTCTCTCTCTCTCTCTCTCTCTCTCTCTCTCTCTCTCTCTCTCTCTCTCTCTCTCTCTCTCTCTCTCTCTCTCTCTCTCTCTCTCTCTCTCTCTCTGTCTCTCTCTCTCTCTCTCTCTCTCTCTCTCTCTCTCTCTCTCTCTCTCTCTCTCTCTCTCTCTCTCTCTCTCTCTCTCTCTCTCTCTCTCTTCTGTCTCTCTCTCTCTCACTTACTGTCTCTCTCTCTCTCTCTCTCACTTACTCTCTCTCTCCCCTCTCTCTCTCTCTCTCTCTCTCTCTCTCTCCTCTCTCTCTCTCTCTCTCTGTCTCTCTCTCTCTCTCTCTCTCTCTCTCTCTCTCTCCCTCTCTCTCTCTCTCTCTCTCTCTCTCTCTCTCTCTCTCTCTCTCTCTCTCTCTCTCTCTCTCTCCCTCTCCTCTCTCTCTCTCTCTCTCTCTCTCTCTCTCTCTCTCTCTCTCTCTCTCTCTCTCTCTCTCTCTCTCTCTCTCTCTCTCTCTCTCTCTCTCTCTCTCTCTCTCTCTCCCTCTCTCTCTCTCTCTCTCTCTCTCTCTCTCTCTCTCTCTCTCTCTCTCTCTCTCGCCCTCTGATGAAAGCAGGGCTGTGATCGTTTTGACAACAAAGAGCCGTCGCTGCGTTCAGAGCAGCTCTCCCCTCTTCCTCTGTCTATCTCCTCTCTTACCCCCCTCCTCTCCTCCTCTCCTCCTCCTCTCCTCCTCCTCCCTGCTCCTGCTCCTGTGTGGTGGGGGCCCCCCCGATACAATCAGGGGCTGAATTAAGAATCAGGAGGCGTCCCCCGTCGCGGAGAGGGGCCAGTGGGCCACTTTGATGTCTCCTTGGGATTGTAAATTCATATGTTGTCACACTTCGTCTGAGTCTCTGTGCCCTCGCCGGCCGGCGTCTCCCGGAGCGCTACCCCGTCCAGCTCTCATTTGTTTGTTCTTTCTTTCCTTCTTCGTTCTATTCCCTCCATCCTCTCCACCTCTCCGTACTGTCTCTCTGTTCCTCGATCACTTTTCATCTTTTCCATTCTCAGTCTCTACTCCTCCATCTCCTCTTCCTCTTCTACCTCCTCTCTCCATCTCCTCATTCTCTTTTCCTCCTCCTCCCTCTCCTCCTCCGCCTCTTCCTCCCCTTCCTCCTCTTCCTCTTCCCCCTCCTCCCCCTCCTCTTCCTCCTCTTCCTCCTCTCCCTCCTCCCCCTCCTCTTCCTCCTCTTCCTCCTCCCCCTCCTCCCCCTCCTCCTCCTCCTCCTCCTCCATTGTCCTTTCATGAAAGGCAGTAATTCTTAATGAATCATTATGTGTCCTCTGATTGGACGAGGTGGTTGGGGGGTGGACCTATGATTGGCCGTTCCGTTTGAATCCCTCACAGAGCAGGAAGTCAACACCAACACTACAAACCATATTGATACATGCACACACCCACATACACACACACACACAGGCATGCACACACGTACACACACACACACACACACACATCAATACACACACGCACAAGCACACGCACACAGGAAGAAGCATTCCCTGCTGCTGAAATATAATTTGTGGTCTGTCTGTTATAATCAGGGTAAGACTAGGAACACTATTATTTTATATTACAATCCAACTATGTTTTCTCTGTGTAATACTGTTGGTATTGAAATATTATGAACAATATCAGGCATTCGACTTAACATTGCAACATTTTAATACTACACAAGAATGTCCACATCAAAAGCGTATTCAGTGTGCATGTGTGTGTGTCTATATTTACATACAGTATGCATGCATGTGTTGTTTCTCCGCGTGTGTGTGTTTGTGTGTGCATAAGGCTATGTGCGTTTGTATATGAGCGTGTGTGTGTGTGAGTGTGTGTGTGTGTATTTGTGTGTGTGTGTGTGTGTGTGTGTTGTGTGTGTGTGTGTGTGTGTGTGTGTGTGTGTGTGTGTGTGTGTGTGTGTGTGTGTGTGTGTGTGTGTGTGTGTGTGTGTGTGTGTGTGAGGGGTGGTGGTCCCTCAGGTCCAATGTTCCCCAGATTCTTCATTAATCCCCACCCTCTCTCCCTCCCCTTCACCCGTCTCCCCCGTCTCCCTGAATGACTCCCCCGTTCCTCCCCCGCTCCCCCACCAACACATCTAGGGCACATCACTCTCTCTCTCTCTCTCTCTCTCTCTCTCTCTCTCTCTCTCTCTCTCTCTCTCTCTCTCTCTCTCTCTCTCTCCTCTCTCTCTCTCTCTCTCCCTCTCTCTCTCTCTGTCTCTCTCTCTCTCTCTCTCTCTCTCTCTCTCTCTCTCTCTCTCTCTCTCTCTCTCTCTCTCTCTCTCTCTCTCTCTCTCTCTCTCTCTCTCTCTCTCTCTCTCTCTCTCTCTCTCTCTCTCCTTCAACTTTATCCCCAGTCTTTCCTTCTCCCTCCCTCTCCCCTTCTCCATCCTGTTCCTCGTTCTCTCTTCCCTCTCTCTTTCTTTCTTGCCCCATCTCTCCCCCACCACTCTCCCTCCCTCCCCCCTCCCTCCCTCTCTCCCCCTCTCTGTGTGACAAATGGCTTTTAATAGAAAATGACGGAGCGATGGAATTAGAGGCGTGTGTGGAGTGGACAGCTGTACCGCCCGCACCCCGTACCCCGGTCCCATTCTCCCCCTGCCCCTCCCCCCCGTTCTCCCCCTGCCCCCCCCCCCCTGCCTCCCACATCAGCAGAAACAAATGCAATCATATTTTAATCCTGATTGTTGTCTGCTGCTCCGGGCGTCTGGTCGTCTCTGAACACGCTGAGCGACCCCGTCAGCGCCCAGACTCAGACGGAGATACGGTCAGGGTGGGGCCAGGCTGCCCCTTACAGCATCTTATAGAGCTCCACCTTACAGAGCTCAACCTTAAAGCCCCTTACTACACCTTACTGCAACTTACAGCACCTTACTGCACCTTACTGCACCTTACAGCACCTTACTGAACCTTACTGCAACTTACAGCACCTTACTGCACCTTACTGCACCTTACAGCACCTTACTGAACCTGACTGCACCTTACAGCACCTTACTGCACCTTACTGAACCTTACTCCACCTTACTGCACCTTACTGCACCTAACTCCACCTTACAGCCCCTTACTTCACCTTACTGAACTTACAGCACCTTACTCCACCTTACAGCCCCTTACTTCACCTTACTGAACTTACAGCACCTTACTCCACCTTACAGCACCTTACTGCACCTTACTGAACCTTACTCCACCTTACTGCACCTTACTGCACCTAACTCCACCTTACAGCCCCTTACTTCACCTTACTGAACTTACAGCACCTTACTCCACCTTACAGCCCCTTACTTCACCTTACTGAACTTACAGCACCTTACTCCACCTTACTGCAACTTACAGCACCTTACTGCACCTTACTGCACCTTACTGCACCTTACTGCACCTTACTACACCTTACAGCACCTTATTGCACCTTACTGAACCTTACTCCACCGTACTGCACCTTACTGCACCTTACTCCTCCTTACTCCACCTAACTCCACCTTACAGCACCTTACTGCACCTTACTGCACCTTACTCCACCTTACAGCACCTTACTGCACCTTACTTGACCTTACAGCACCTTACTGCACCTTACTCCACCTTACTCCACCTTACAGCACCTTACTGCACCTTACTGCACCTTACTCCACCTCATTGCACCTTACTCCACCTTACAGTACCTTACTGCACCTTACTGCACCTTACTCCACCTTACTCCATCTTACAGCACCTTACTGCACCTTACTGCAACTTATTCCACCTAACAGCACCTTACTGCACCTTACTGCACCTAACTGCACCTAACTCCACCTTACAGCCCCTTACTTCACCTTACTGAACTTACAGCCCCTTACTCCACCTTACAGCCCCTTACTTCACCTTACTGAACTTACAGCACCTTACTCCACCTTACTGCAACTTACAGCACCTTTCTGCACCTTACTGCACCTTACTGCACCTTACTGCACCTTACTACACCTTACAGCACCTTATTGCACCTTACTGAACCTTACTTCCACCGTACTGCACCTTACTGCACCTAACTCCACCTTACAGCGCCTTACTGCACCTTACTCCTCCTTACTCCACCTAACTCCACCTTACAGCACCTTACTGCACCTTACTGCACCTTACTCCACCTTACAGCACCTTACTGCACCTTACTTGACCTTACAGCACCTTACTGCACCTTACTCCACCTTACTGCACCTTACTGCACCTTACTGCACCTTACTGCACCTTACTGCACCTTACTCCACCTCATTGCACCTTACTCCACCTTACAGTACCTTACTGCACCTTACTGCACCTTACTCCACCTTACTCCATCTTACAGCACCTTACTGCACCTTACTGCACCTTACTGCAACTTATTCCACCTAACAGCACCTTACTGCACCTTACTGCACCTAACTGCACCTTATTCCACCTAACAGCACCTTACTGCACCTTACTGCACCTTACCCCACCTTACAGCCTGCTGGACGTACAGCTAACAGCCGCTACTACACAGGGTTAGAGATATTTATGAGGAGGAGGAGGGAGGAGGGAGGGAGGGGAGGAGGAGGAGGAGAGGAGGGAGGAGGGTGGGAGGAGGAAGGAGGCAGGAGAGGAGGCGGAAGAGGAGGAGGGAGGAGGGAAGGGGTAGGAGGAGGAGGAGGGAGGGCAGGGAGAGGAGGGGGGCAGCGCCTGAGAGGGGGGTCTGTAGGGAGAAAGTGAATGGAGGTATTTTCTGAGGGAACCCCAGCAGAAGGAGCAACTGTCACACAAGCCACCCCCCAGCACCTCCCCCCCAGCGCCCCCCCCCCCCCCCCCCCCGGGAGGCTCTGAATCAGGAGAGATTAAAACAGAGGATTAAGTTTCGCTCGTTGCCCTCCTAATCCAGCAAAACAAAGCTCTCGCTGTGGGTGTGGGTGTGTGTGTGTGTGTGTGGGGGGGGTGTGTGTGTGGGGGTGGGTGTGTGTGTGTGTGTGTGTGTGTGCGTGTGTGTGGCTGCAGATGGGGGGGGCTGGTTTTCTAACAATAAGCTAATGATGCTATTGGCGGGACATGACACTATTAGCCTGAGATCAAGGCTAACGGGGCTAGCTGAGGGTAGGATACAGCTAAAGTGATGCTAACGGGAAACTAATTCGATGCTGAGGCGATGCTAAGGCGATGCTAAGGGGATGCTAAGGGGATGCTAAGGAAAGCTAATGAAGTCATTAAAATGAATGAGCTCAAAGTACTTGAAACGACCTGTTGATCACATGACGGTAAAGGGCTCGATCCCCAGCACCCTGACCTCCTCCTCCTCCCCCTCCTCCTCCTCCTCTTCCTCCTCTCCTCCTCCTCCTCTCGCTCCTCCTCCTCCTCCTCCTCTTCCTCTTCCTGGTTCAGGGTTCAGGGTGAGAGCGTCTCAGTGACCTCAGAGTTCAGGGCGTCAGGACGCTGATCCCCGAGGGGGGCTCACCTGGCCGTGCTCAAGGCAGAGCTCCACCTTATTGCCCCTACAGAGCTCCACCTTATTGCCCCTGCAGAGCTCCACCTGCTGCGCCGCGCTGCCCCTCCCAGCCGGCCCCCCTGGGCGTGCCCCCCCCCGGGCGGGGCCCCCGGCCCCCAGGTGAACAATGAGTCGACCATGGGAACGCCGAGCGGCAGCCAATGGGCTGGAAGCGGGGGAGGGAGGAGCGGGTCTGTCACGCGGCGCCCGCAGCAGAGCGAGGATGACTGGTGGCCCGGGGCAGAGGTTAGCATGACGCCGGATAGCGGGAGAGATAACGCACACAGCCGTTCTCACAGCGCAAAGCCGCCCAACACGTTCTAACAGACAGCCATAGGTCCCCAGGACCAATCAGCTGCTCCCCCCACAACACACACACACACACAGATACACACACACAAACACAGACACACACACACACACACACACACACACACACACACACACACACAGACACACACACACACAGATACACAGACACACACACAGAACCACACACACACGGTACACAGACACACACCACAGAACACACACACACACCACACACACAGACACACAACACACACACAATAACACAGACACACACACACACAGACACAACACACACACACACACGATACACAACACACACCACACACACACACAGACACCACACACACAACACACACACACACACAACACACACGACAGACACACACACACAGACACACACACAACACACACACTACACGACACAACAGACACAGACACACACACACAACAGCACACACACACACACAACACACACCAACACACAGATACACACACACACACACACAAAGACACACACAACACACACACAGATACACACACACAAACACAGACACACACACACACAGACACACAGACACACACACACACACAGACACACACACACACACAACACACACACACACACACAGACACACACACACACACAGACACACACACACACACACACACACACACACACACACACACACACACACACACACACACACACACACACACACACACACATAAACACACACATAATCACACACACAAACCAATACATAAACACACACATAAACACACACGTACACACACAAACATAAACAAACACACACACACACACACACACATACACAGACACACACACACACACACACACACACACACACACACACACACACACAGACACACACACACACACACACACACACACACATACACACACACACACAAAGACACACACACAAACACACACACACACACACAGACACACACACACACACACACACACACACACACACATCACACACACACACCAACACACCACCCACACACACACACACACACACACACACACACACACACACACACACACAACACACACACACACACACACACACACACACCACACACACACACACACACACACACACACACACACACACACACACACACACGCACACACACACACACACCGGGCCGGGCCGGTGGGGAGGCTTGCTCTGTGAGCGGCTGAACGCTGTAATCCTGGAGATTATATCTGATATTTAACGGGCGACTCCAGAGAGGTGCTCCTGCAGTCAGACCTGAGCCCCGTCCCAACATCAAAGGGGGATCCGTCTCATGGGAACCTGAACCTTCACCCACCGCCGTCGTGGAGCGAACAACGTGGCGGCCGATGACAGGCTAGATCCTCCGTTCCCAGGGCGGATCTGGTTTGATCCGGTTGTCCAGGGGCCAGGCTGCGGGCCCCTGGGTGAGAGGCCCTTACCTGCTCCGTGTTCAGGACGTGTTCCTACACTCTGCGGCCCCTCTGCAGGAAGGCTGGGGGATCCATCCCGCGGCGGCGGTCCACCCGTGAGCCCCCTGGCGGCGTCGTGATGACGCCGTGTTCCTCAAGTCACACAAGTTGCTTTCAGGGAAAGCATCTGCCAGAAGACTAACGGGGGTTTGGCTCCTGGGCCAAAGGGTGCGGGTTAGATACCCGGTGCACCGGCCTCAGCTGGACGTCCCACACCTGTACAGGTGTCTGACTGGGAGTCAGGACCGCCGGGTGAAACAACACCACCACCGGGCCTTCTGTTCCTGGCTCTGCGCTGGAAAGTGTCCCTAACTCCCAGCGTGGGACTGGGGGGGGGGTGCAAGTGCCAGGGATTAATGCACAATTAGCGCGGGGTCGTGTCAGCTGGGGGGGGGGGGCTGTGGCAGCGCTGGGCGCCCGGCCAGCTGGCCCTCGCCTGGCGTCTCCTCGTCGCCCGCCGCCGCCGCCGCCGCCGCCACGTTTAGCGCCGCTGCCAGCTGGCAGCAGGCCGCGCTCACCACCGTCGCCTCACTGGGGAGCGCAGATTCCACCGCATTTCACGGAATTCCTCCCAAATAAATCATTAGTTATTTACTGACTGGGGGGCGGGGAGGACTTCAGAGGCTGCAGAGCCCAGGGAGGCCGTGGGGAGGTATCTGTCGTGTGGTGTCAGGTCGGGGCGTGTATCTACTCCATATTCAGTTGGTGACACACGCTGAGATTAACGTCTCGTTTCGTCAGGATCCGCCACTCGACTGGAAAGGCCTGATCCTGGTTCCTGGTCGGACCGCCATCGCTCTCCGCTGGGGGAGAGGGCTGGCTGCCAACAGACAGATCTGGGATCTCTGCTGGCGCGGAGCAGGGATAAATCCTGACATCCACCCACAATTAGCAGCCATTTGACACGCCATGTAGCTGTTTACCCAGGAAGCCAGCCAAGCCATGTATAATACAGCCCTCTGTCGCCAAGTGCATCTGCTCTGCTAACAGTGGAAATCCATCCACTCCTTCCATTAGTTTGTGTGAACGCGATTAGCCGCGCTGCTAAATGCTATTGTCGACGGAGAGGAGCGGGAGGGCTCTGCCTGGTGGAGGGAACCTCTCCTTAATATTCCCAGAGAGATTCCACACCGACTCATTCCTTATGCTGCTCAGGTCATGCGTTCAGACGCCCCCCCCCCCCTTTCTTCTTTACCTTTGGAGCGTGCCGATGGCTGGGAGGGACCCCCTGCTGCGGAATAACAACAACTCATAAACAAAGTCTCATCCGGTGAGGGTCTCCGAGGACCGGATCCGATCAATGCATTAGCTGCTCTGACCGCAGGGCACCGCTAACCATCCCCCTCGCGGAGCCGCGTCCAGGGGCCCACCGCGGCCTGCACACTGTCAGCCAGGCTGCGCTGAGGCTGTTTGGTTGGAGGCTGGTTGTTGGAGAGTCAACACCGGGGCGTCCGGGAGGGAGGGGGGGGGGACCAGGGGACCAGGGGACACCAGAACAACAGCAGCCGTCTTCTTCTCTGGTCCCGTAGTGTCCAGGAGTGCTCCTGTTCCTCGCTGCTCTTGTTGAGGAGGAGTGGACCAGAGTGGGTCGGGGGGGGGCGGGGGGTGTTTCTGGAACCCTGGATCATTCCGTTAGCCTCCCTGCTAGCAGAACACGCTGCGCTACAGGAACCCGTTCTCCTCTCTGATCTCTGTTGGCGTGTTCTCCAGGTGAACTTCTGCCTCAGTTTGCGTCAGATCGTTTTTCTCTCCTCCTGTGCTCTTTGTGAATTTGCTGGAGTGGGTATTTCATATTTCATGCCTCACATCTTTACAAATGATGTGGAGACCGTTTTCTCTCGTTTTAATGGGAATTCTG
>OLKM01003374.1:31635-37711 GCA_900291075.1 Melanogrammus aeglefinus | reverse complement strand
TTATTTGTCTAGCCCTTAATCACCATTACAGTCTCAAAGGGCTTAACAGGCCAAATATTTATGACACCCCCCTTTACCCAAGCCCCCGCACGGGCAAGAAAAAACTCCCTTGAAATTAGCAAGGAAGAAATCTTGAGAAGAAACGCATAGCAGGGGATCCCTTCTTCCAGTGATGGTCAGGAGTGCAATGGGTGCCATAATTGACATACAGGTAAATACATGCACATCATATTGAAATGGTGATGGAGTTCTGGCCGGTTAACCACGAGGAGAGTCCAGGCATCCAGTCCAGTCACCGCAACACACTAGAACAGACAGAATAGTGAATTAGAACGGACAAGTACATAGTGGGAATGTATACTGCAATAACAAAAGCGCAAGCAAACAGAGTAGTCTTCACTTCACATCTGTTGTTTTCACACTCCTATGTTCCAAATGCAAGATTGTAGAGGTGTGTTTTGAGCTTTCCTTTAATAGCTCTTCCACAGAGTCAGCCTTTCCTGGAAATGATGAAGCAGCAGCCTATTCCATAGGAAGGGGGCTCGATAGGCAAACGCTCTCTGTCCAGCTGATTTCTTTTTAACCTTTGGCAGTGAAAGCAGGCCAGCTCCCGAAGACCGGAGGGACCGAGAAGGATTATAAGGAATGATCAGGTCCTTCATGTAGGATGGAGGATGGTTAGCAGTAGCACCTTAAAGTCTGATCTGAAAGTTATTGGTAGCCAGTGCAGAGAGGCCAGAATAGGTGTGATGTGATCAAACCTTCTCGTTCTGGTCAGCAGAACGAGAAGGGCCAGTCAATAATGGCCCTGCTGGTTCTTCTTGCCTGGTATGGCCCGCCATCCTGAGCGAAGCCTGAGGCTACCTGTGCCAGTGGAAAGCGTTGCTATGCTAGCTGCCAACAGATGGCATGTTTGTGGCGTCTCTCATATTCTCACATTTCAAGCCATCTTTCTTTTCATTCCATCCTTCTCTTCCTGTCTCCTCGCTCCTTCCTTCCCCTGCTCCTCGTTGACCCCCTGACCTGATTTTCTCACTCCAATCGGTTTACCTTCTCTTACTATGCGCTCTCTCTCTCTCTCCACCCGCTCTCTCCCTTTCCTCTCCCTCTATTTCCATCTTTGAGCTTTATCTCTTCATCCCTTATCTCCTTCATCCCCTCCAATCCTGCCCTGCTCTCTGCTTGGAGGAAGGGCAAGAGAGAGGGAGAAAGAGAGAGTTTTTCACAAGTAATCTTCTCGCAGTCTGCTGGAGCTCAGCAGTGGTGGCAGAGAGAGAGAGAGAGAGAGAGAGAGAGAGAGAGAGAGAGAGAGAGAGAGAGAGAGAGAGAGAGAGAGAGAGAGAGAGAGAGAGAGAGAGAGAGAGAGAGAGAGAGAGAGAGAGAGAGAGACATTACACCCAGCACTACTGGAATCTAAACTACCTTTCCTGACAGGGGCGGTACCAGAGCCCACAGGGTCTGAGAGAGAAGAGAGAGGAGCAGAAGGAAGAGGAGACTACAGGGTACCGCCAGCATGTGAGTATGCTTCCTCCTGCAGATGCCAGACCTTCTGGTGGAGCTTCTTTCCATATCGCAGGGGTGGCCCACCCCTGCGTTGCAACTCTGGTGGTCTGCACTGTGGGGGTCTGGACCGTGGGGGGCTGCCCTGTCGGGGGCTGGACTAGGGGGTCTGGACTCTGCTGGTCTGAACGGGTCTGGTGGTCTTCAATGGAGCACTCCTCGGATGGACCTTTGGCTCCCAGAAGTCCCAGACGGTGGAGGTCTGCTGATGACATCCAGGGCTCAGATGTTTCGTCAGCTACTCAGCTTGACTGTTGATTCACTCTGTTGTTGATGGGCTGGATGTGAGATGGAGCAGGGCGATGGAGTAATGAGAGTCTTGTCTCCTTTGAGCATCTCTTACCACTAACCTGGGATGTTGTCACTGCACGCCGCCTATGTTCTTAGGCTCGACCCTTTGTGTGTGTGTCTCTAACCCTTTCCAAGGTGATCTTTGGTTAGTGGGGAATCTGTGAAAAGAGGATTTGTTTTAGGTCTCAGGTGTAGACACCGTGAGCTGGCCTCCGTCAGTTTGTTCTGTCAGGCTCTGTTCACCGTATCGCCGCCGGCGTTCTGCTGCGGTCAGAGAGCGGTCTGGCAACGCACCGGTCTTCTGCCACTGAATGAGTTCAGGGTTCATGTTGTTAGGGGAGGAAAAGGAGAATTTATGTGCAACAGAAACATGCACACACACACACACACAGCGTGTGGAGGTCTGTCTCACATACAGAAAAGAAGCATCAGTTTCAGATTCTTTCTGGAACAGGTCAACCTTCTCTCCCCCCCCCCCCTGAGGTGAGGAGGAGCCAGTAATTGGATGACCAGAGATTTCGCTGCTAAAGCGTTGAGGACTGGTGCTAGGGTTTAACGCTCTGCAGTCAAGGCCCAAACCCCTCCAGCTCCTCCTCGCTGCTGCTCTCTCATCCCCCTCCACTTCCTCCGTCCCCCCCTCCCAGCCCTTACCCCTCCTGTGCTGGGGTCAAAGGTTGGGCCTTCTTCTCCGTCGGGGGTCTTCACCCCGCGCTCCCCTGGAGGCCAAAGCGAGCGAACGGTTCAGTGTCAGCTCAAAGTCCTCCACTAGAACCAGTAGGACCATGGGAAGGGTTTACTGCAGGACTCCTTCTGTCTGGGGCTCTCTTAAGAAAAAATCTTAGTCTGATAGGTATAGATATATCGATATAGAAACGTATACATTGGATGGAGTGGATGGGTGGACCGATTGATGGACAGGTGGGTGGACAGGTGGACAGAGGGTGGGAGGTGTCAGAGAGTCCCTAGGGACCAGTAGATGAGCAGCTCTACTCAGGGTTTACTGCTCTGCAGTCCAGGTCGGGCTCACTCTTAATTGGGCCAGAATTAGGCGACAGGATCCTATTACCTGGCATTAGCAACACTGGGCTCAGCGCCCAGCTAGTGACCGCTAAGCTAGTGACCGCTAGGCTAGTGACCGCTGGGCTAGTGACCGCTGGGCTAGTGAGCGTTTGGTTAGCGACCGCTGGGCTATTGAGTGCTGGGTTAGTGACTGCTCGGCTAGTGAGCGCTAGGCTAGTGACTGCTAGCTTAGTGACTGCAGGGCTAGTTAGCACTAGGCTAGTTACCACTCAGCTAGTGAGTGCTGGGCTAGGAGTTGTGAGGCGAAAGGTGAGTTAGAGTGAGCTGCAGGGTGAGGTGTGTGTGTGTGTGTGTGTGTGTGTGTGTGTGTGTGTGTGTGTGTGTGTGTGTGTGTGTGTGTGTGTGTGTGTGTGTGTGTGTGTGTGTGTGTGTGTGTGTGTGTGTGTGTGTGTTTGCATTTATCTGCAGTCAAGATGACATAATAGGCTGATGTCGTGTTCAAAGTCAATTCTACCAGAATTAGGTAGGACTATAAAAATAAGAGCCAGTTTAAATGTATTTTAACCAGTATATAGTTTACCTGTGTGACCCAACTCTTAACAAGTTGTTCCTCTCTCTTCCCCCCCTCTCTCTCTCTCTCCCTCTCTCTCACTCACTCACTCACTCACTCACTCCCTCACTCACTCACTCTCTCTCTCTCTCTCTCTCTCTCTCTCTCTCTCTCTCTCTCTCTCTCTCTCTCTCTCTCTCTCTCTCTCTCTCTCTCTCTCTCTCTCTCTGTCTCTCTCCTTCACTCACTCACTCACTCTCTCACTCTCTCTCTCTCTCGCTCTCTCTCTCTCTCTCTGTCTCTGTCTCTCGCCCTCACAGTGTGAGTTGTGTTTGTCGTTGGTGAGAGTCTCTTGGATCCGTTGCCATGGCAGCTGAGAAAGCTGAAGTGGACGCCCTGAAAAAGGAGTGTGATGGGCTCCGGACGAAGATTGAGGTGAGGAGTCCACTTCCTGCTGTGGAAGCATCACTTCCTGTCGTACAAAGGCACTCCCATTCACGTGGAACTCTCTCTGATCGTTTCAAAGTTTAGACCCAATTCAATATTCTGAAGCTTTATTTAACCAGGAGGGGTCAATCGAAAAAACCCACTTCCTGTTATGTGACAGGGACTTCCTGTCCAAC
Organism: Melanogrammus aeglefinus; assembly: GCA_900291075.1. Classification (NCBI taxonomy): domain Eukaryota; kingdom Metazoa; phylum Chordata; class Actinopteri; order Gadiformes; family Gadidae; genus Melanogrammus; species Melanogrammus aeglefinus. Next base: position 33,667 of record OLKM01003374.1, on the reverse strand, counting down.
AGAGTGTGTAATTGATCCATGTAGACTCTCTAAGTCTCATATCGCCTGTCTACCTGCGGTCCCTAAGGACGCGGGCGGGCAGCTAGCCGGGGCTAAGTTGATTAATACGATCTCAGCAGTGTAGCAGATTAGCTCAGAACATGGCTGCTGGGGACCGACAGGTCAAGAGAAGAGAAGAGAGGGGGAGAGAGGGGGAGGGGGAGAGAGGGAGAGAGAGGGGGCAGAGAGGGGGAGGGAGGGAGGGGGGAGAGAGAGGAGGGAGCAGAGAGGGGGAGAGGGGAGGGGGGACAGAGAGGGGAGAGAGAGGGAGAGAGAGGGGGAGGGAGGGGGACAGAGAGGGGGAGAGAGTGGGAAGGGAGAGAGAGGGGCAGAGAGGGAGAGAGAGGAGGAGGGAGTGGGAGAGGGGACAGAGAGGGGGAGAGAGAGGGAGAGAGAGGGGGAGGGAGGGGGGACAGAGAGGGGGAGGGAGTGGGAGGGAGAGAGAGGGGGCAGAGAGGGAGAGAGAGGAGGAGGGAGTGGGAGGGGGGACAGAGAGGGGGAGAGAGGGGGAGGGATGTCTGTTTTGAGGCATTTTGGATATTCTTCTTCTGTGTGCGCGTTTCACCGCGACTCCTCCAGGAGTAGAGGAGGAGTAGAGGAGGGGTAGAGGAGGAGTAGAGGAGGAGCAGAGCTCAGGGACCGTTCCTCCTTGTTTTTCAACCGTCCACTGTCCTCATGTTTATCTCTCCCTCTGTCTGTCTGTCTGTCTGTCTGTCTGTCTGTCTGTCTGTCTGTCTGTCTGTCTGTCTGTCTGTCTGTCTGTCTGTCTGTCTGTCTGTCTGTCTGTCTGTCTGTCTGTCTGTCTGTCTGTCTGTCTGTCCCCTCCCAGGCGGCCCGTAAGGCTGTGGCAGACAGCACCATGCAGGGTTCTGCTGGGGGCGTGGAGGCCGTGGGCCGCATCCAGCTGAAGCAGAGGAAGAACCTCAAGGGACACTTGGCCAAGATCTACGCCATGCACTGGGCCACCGACTCACGGTACACCGCCTGCAGCCTGCTCCGTCTGCCTGCCTGTCTGTCTGCCTGTCTTTCTGTCTGTCAGTCTCTCTGCCTGGCTGTCTGTTCATGTGTAAATAAACCATTAATAACACATGAATTACACTTTAGTTACACATTAATCAGACATTAATCACACAGTAATCACACATTAATAATACATGGATAACACATGAATTACACATGAATAACATATGAATAACACACAAAAACAACAATCAAAGACACACAAATCCCAGAATCTCCAGCCAGATGGTTTCATCTGAAACCTGCCTATAGTGCTGCTGGTGGAAGATGACCTCACCTATCACCTATCACCTATCTCCTATCACCTATCACCTATCACCTATCACCCATCACCCATCACCCACTGCCATCAGCCAGACTCACAACCCGCTCTGAGACGAATTCTGAGCCTTCCTGTTCTCCTTCCTCAGACAAATGGTGAGCGCCTCCCAGGACGGCAAACTACTGGTGTGGGACACCTTTAACGGGAACAAGGTGAGGACGTCCAGAGACCGGATCAACATCTGGATCACCTGGAACTCTATCTGCAACACCTGTATATTTATATCTAGAATACATCGATCTATATCTTTCTAGACCATCTGGTTCTATATCTAGAACATCTGGATCTCTATCTAGAACATCTGGATCTCTATCTAGAACATCTGGATCTCTATCTAGAACATCTGGATCTCTATCTAGAACATCTGGATCTCTATCTAGAACATCTGGATCTCTATCTAGAACATCTGGATCTCTATCTAGAACATCTGGATCTCTATCTGGAACATCTGGATCTCTATCTGGTCCGCCTGTACAGCTGTGTGTAGACCAGCTTTGTGTGTATAGATGTGTGTTCCTAGAGCAGCTCTCTCTCTGCGGTACAGCTGGTGGCCGTGCCCCTGAAGTCCTCCTGGGTGATGAGCGTGGCCTACGCCCCCTCAGGGAACCTGGTGGCCAGCGGCGGGCTGGACAACATGTGCACCGTGTACAA
>OLKM01003374.1:21635-26635 GCA_900291075.1 Melanogrammus aeglefinus | reverse complement strand
AATGTAATCGTGGTAAAATGACCAACATTTTATTTAACATATTTCACATTCTTCATCTTCAAGACAAGCTTTAGTTTCTTCCATTTTGTATATTTTCCGTCTTGCTCAGACGTGATATCAACCCCCAAATCATCTAGAGAAGGTCATCATAGTTATTATAACTACCATGGGGTTCAACGTCGTGACAGTAAGGGCGGAGGTCAGGGCGGAGGTCAGGGCGGAGGAGGGAGAGAGACCGGGAGGTTTGGGTGGAGGAGAGAGAGACAGTGAGGTTAGGGTGGAGGAGAGAGAGACCGGGAGGTTTGGGTGGAGGAGAGAGAGACAGTGAGGTTAGGGTGGAGGAGAGAGAGACCGGGAGGTTTGGGTGGAGGAGAGAGAGACAGTGAGGTTAGGGTGGAGGAGAGAGAGACAGTGAGGTTAGGGTGGAGGAGAGAGAGAGACCGTGAGGTTAAGGTGGAGGAGAGAGAGACAGTGAGGTTAGGGTGGAGGAGAGAGAGACAGTGAGGTTAGGGTGGAGGAGAGAGACAGTGAGGTTAGGGTGGAGGAGAGAGAGAGACAGTCAGGTTAGGGTGGAGGAGAGAGAGAGACAGTGAGGTTAGGGTGGAGGAGAGAGGGACAGTGAGGTTAGGGTGGAGGAGAGAGAGAGACAGTGAGGTTAGGGTGGAGGAGAGAGAGACAGTGAGGTTAGGGTGGAGGAGAGAGAGAGACAGTGAGGTTAGGGTGGAGGAGAGAGAGTGTGTGTGGTACCGCTGGTGTCTAACTGTTATATGGCTGTCTGGTTACCGTTGGTGACGGTGTTCTGTAGGGTGTAGCTCTGTGTTTAACTCCTGATGTTTAGAACACGGGGTCATGGTGACCTGTGGGCCCGTGGACCCCCGGTCCCCATGTGTGGATTCATCTGTGCTGCTAGTGGGGATCTGGGGACCGTCCTCTGCTTAGTCTGTCTGTCTGTCTGTCTGTCTGTCTGTCTGTCTGTCTGTCTGTCTGTCTGTCTGTCTGTCTGTCTGTCTGTCTGTCTGTCTGTCTGTCTGTCTGTCTGTCTGTCTGTCTGTCTCACAGTGCGCTTGGGTTTCTGAAGTTGTGGCCTGCAAAGCGTGCTCGGTCGCCCAACTCCTCCTCGATCCTAGAGAGAGAGAGAGAGAGAGAGAGAGAGAGAGAGAGAGAGAGAGAGAGAGAGAGAGAGAGAGAGAGAGAGAGAGAGAGAGAGAGAGAGAGAGAGAGAGAGAGGGAGAGGGGGAGAGAGAGAGAGAGAGAGAGATGTTAAAGTTGCACTGGTATCTCTCAGGTTCGGGTTGATATCACTTGCCAAAAAATGACAGGCAGGCAGGCAGTAGGACAGACAGGCAGTTGGACAGACAGGCTGGTAGAGAGACAGACAAGTAGTCGGCCAGATAGTTAGACAGACAGACAGGTAGTGAGACAGACAGGTAGAGAGACCAACAGGTAGAGAGACAGACAGGTGGAGAGACAGACAGGTAGAGAGACAGACAGGCAGGCAGGCTTGCCTCATGAGCTGGTTGTACTTGGCCAGCCTCTCTGACCGGCAGGGAGCCCCGGTCTTAATCTGAGAGGGAGACACATGGAAGCATTTAGTGTGTGTGTGTGTGTGTGTGTGTGTGTGTGTGTGTGTGTGTGTGTGTGTGTGTGTGTGTGTGTGTGTGTGTGTGTGTGTGTGTGTGTGTGTGTGTGTGTGTGTGTACCTGGCCGGTACAGAGCCCCACCACCAGGTCGGCTATGAAGGTGTCCTCGGTCTCTCCGGAGCGATGACTCACCATCACCCCCCAGCCATTAGCCTGCGCTAGCTTACATCTGGGGCGAGAGACATAGAGACACAGAGAACGAGGGAACCGCCGTTAGCCGGAGCTAGCTTACATCTGGGGCGAGAGACATAGAGACACAGAGAACGAGGGAACCGCCGTTAGCCGGAGCTAGCTTACATCTGGGGCGAGAGACATAGAGACACAGAGAACGAGGGAACCGCCGTTAGCCTGAGCTAGCTTACATCTGGGGCGAGAGACATAGAGACACAGAGAACGAGGGAACCGCCGTTAGCCGAGAGCTAGCTTACATCTGGCGCGAGAGACATTGAGACACAGAGAACGAGGGAACCGCCGTTAGCCTGAGCTAGCTTACATCTCGGGAGAGAGACATGAGACACAGAGAACAAGGGAACCGCCGTTAGCCAGAGCTAGCTTACATCTGGGGCGAAAGACATAGAGACACAGAGAACGAGGGAACCGGCGTTAGCCTGCGCTAGCTTACATCTGGGGAGAGAGACATAGAGACACAGAGAACGAGGGAACCGCCGTTAGCCTGCGCTAGCTTACATCTGGGGCGAGAGACATAGAGACACAGAGAACGAGGGAACCGCTGTTAGACTGAGCTAGCTTACATCTCGGGAGAGAGACATAGAGACACAGAGAACGAGGGAACCGCCATTAGCCTGCGCTAGCTTACATCTGGGGCGAGAGACACTTGGGGCTTTCACACCAAAAAGAACCGAGAGCCAGTTCCGGGCTGGTGCTAGGGCCAGTTCCAAACTGGTTCCAGCCTTATCCCAGTTTCGAACCGGTTGGTTTCACACCGGCGAGAGCCAGCCAAGGAGCCGGCGAGAGCAACGTCATGACGTCACTTCAAACGTCTGCATACGTCTCCGCTTTTACCGGCAGCCCTCGCAGTTTAAAACACAACAATGGTGGAATACGCGGCAGCTGTTCAAGTTTTTCTCCCTCGCTTTGGCGCGCCTACTTAGGCAACCTCACACACACAGAATCCACAGCGAATCTGTGATAATGTCCATCGTTTACTTCAGTGTTTTTAAAAATGCCGCTCTTCTTTTGTCTTCCTGTTTATGACGGTAAGGATAACCCCGCCCCCTGCCCCTGGCGTAAAGCGGTTCCCGTTCTAGCCCAGCTCACAACTGGGGCTTGAGTTGAACCGGTTTTTAGGGGCCGGAGCCGGTTCTTTGGCAGTGTGAAACCAAAACCCTGGCGCTAGCTCCGAACCGGCCCGGAACGGGCTCCGATTTTGCGGCAGTGTGAAAGGGCCAACTGAGACACAGAGAACGAGGGAACCGGAGTTAGCCTGCGCTAGCTTACATCTGGGGAGAGAGACATAGAGACACAGAGAACGAGGGAACCGCCGTTAGACTGAGCTAGCTTACATCTGGGGCGAGAGACAGGGAGACACAGAGAACTAGGGAACCGCCGTTAGCTTAAGCTAGCTTACATCAGGGGCGAAAGACATAGTGACACGGAGAACGAGGGAACCGCCGTTATCCTGAGCTAGCTTACATCTGGGGCGAGAGACATAGAGAAAGAGAGAACGAGGGATCCGCCGTTAGCCTGAGCTAGCTTACATCTGGGGTGAGAGACATCGAGACAGAGAGAACAAGGGAACCGTCGTTAGCCGGAGCTAGCTTACATCTGGGGCAAGAGACATAGAGACACAGAGAACGAGGGAACCGCCATTAGACTGAGCTAGCTTACATCTCGGGAGAGACACATAGAGACACAGAGAACGAGGGAACCGCCATTAGCCTGCGCTAGCTTACATCGGGAACTGCCCATTGGTCCGACCACCCATTGGTCCGACCTCCCATTAGTCCGACAAAATCCCATTAGTCCGACAAAATGCCCATTGGTTCGACCTCCCGTTACTCCGACAAAATACCCACTGGTCCGACCTCCCATTGGTTCGACCTCCCGTTACTCCGACAAAATCAACCACAAGTCGGACCAATAGGAGGTCGAACCAATGGGTGATCCCGTTAGTTCGACCTGTCATCCCTACTTTCTGACAAGCGCTTTCATTGCGAGCATGCGTCTCTCTCTCTCTCTGTCTCTCTCTCTTCTGAGAGTTTTGTTTTAACTCTGCTTGTCCCAATGCTTTGGCAACATTGTACATCACAGTCGTCGCCAATAAAGCAGAGAGAAGAGGGGGAGAGAGAGAGAAAAAAAAGAGAGAGAAAGAGCTTCTCGGAACGACCACATCACACACACACACACGGACGGAGCCGAGCCGGAGGTCCAGTTTCCTCTCGGTGCCGTTAACCGAATTGTGCCAGAATGCGCCAGAGCGCGCACCTCTGTGCCAGGCTCGCCGCTCGGTGGGTGGGAGATTTGTGTTATTTCATCTTAACAGAGAATGCTGAACAGAGGGATTAATGCACACATTCACACAGGCTACACCACACACGAGCTACCTTACAGGACACACAGCTGAGGGGGCCGGAGAAATGCGGCATCTGGTGGCGTGCTCAACCTGGTCAGTGCGTGCGTTTTATTTCAAAACACAGACTGTACAGTGAAAGGACATTTTTAAATTTCAGAGTTGGCAGCTCTCAAATATCCGACCTGTCTGTTTAAGATTACAGATGCATTAGTGCAGTTCGAACTAATGAGGACGTCCCATTAGTTCGAACTCTCATTACTCCGACTGTCGGAACAATGGGAGTTCGAACTAATGGGAGTTCGAACTAATGGGAGGTCGGACCAATGGGAGGTCGATCTAATGGGAGGTCGGACCAATGGGAGGTCGGACCAGTGCCATGGACCCCTTACATCTGGGGCGAGAGACATATAGACACAGAGAACGCAACCCGGTATCACGAGATCTCGTGCTCATGCGCACGAAACGCGTTAATCTATTGAATCGTGTCCCAGAGTACGATTGTTTGACTTTTTTCGTGAAACGCATCACGAAATGTTAACCAATGCATTCTGAATGCACATCCTTCACAACTATATTCTTGGTCATAACTATCAAACCAAACATCCTTCACGTTCGCCCAGCGAAGATTATGAAATAAAAATGCACATTTTCGTCGATAAATGTTTCTAAACCACTTTTAATGGCGTAACTAGGCTAAAATATCATATTTCACCCAGAATAAAAAGAGAGATGTCCCCATTTTCACCAGAAAAGCTATCCTACAAAACTACCAATAGGAAAAGATGCTCACGAGCGTCTATCCGTGACGTTAGTCACCCATAGACGCT
>OLKM01003374.1:0-16093 GCA_900291075.1 Melanogrammus aeglefinus | reverse complement strand
CCAGCGAAAGATTTGAACGTAAATGCCACATTTTCTCGCTAAAAATGTTTACATAAACACTTTTAATGGCGTAACTAGGCTAAAATATCATATTTTCCACCCAGAATAAAAAGAGTATGTCCGCCATTTTCACAGAAAAATATCCTAAAAACTATCCAATAGGAAAGATGCTCACAGCGTCTATCCGTGACGTAGTCACCCATAGACGCTTTTAATGCTTTTAATGACGGGTAACGCCATTATTATTATTATTATTATAAGTTTATTTGAAAACAGGGACAGTGCACATTAATAACATTACTGTAAATGCGCCAGAATTAGCCAAGAGGCTATTTTTCACTGTAGTCCCGGATTACAAAACAGAATATGAACAATATGAATATGATTAAAATTACAAAGTTATTAGCCAAGGCAATCTAACAAACATGGCACAGCATTAACAATTGCAAAAGGACATACAACATGACATGACAAAAGAACATATATACATCAAATCAGAAAAACATAACCAATCATCCCATGCAAGCAAAGACACATGATCGCAATACACATCACACCAACAGGCATGGCAAACAGAGGTACCAGACACAAACTGCATGCATACACAATATATATGACAGCCCACAAAAGACATGCATGCCGACACATGAAGCAGACAGACAACAACAAAATGGTTACAGGTTTCAGCACAGACGGACCGGAGAGAGGAAGAAGGTGTAAAAGAACTAGTGCTGACAGATCTGAGCACCAATCAACCATCGCTCTTCAAATGAGCTCTGAATAAACTGTAGGTATTCAAGGTCTCTAATAAGTATGCTGGGATTGGAATTCCACTCTAGTGCAAGCTCTAGCAGAGAAAGGCAAGACTGACCTAAACGAACTTTTCCTAAAAGGAATAATACAGTCTCCTGCTGCACCTCTTGTGAACCCATATGTCAGTTGTTTCTTATGTTTGACAAACGTCCTCAGCGGAGGCGGGGTGGAACATATATAAGCTTGTGCATAAGACGGCATTTACATATTTAATCAAATTGTCCCAACTCAACAGATTATATGTTCTTAATATTGGACAATGATGAGAATGTACCAGTTTCTTGTCAAGGATTTTAACTGTTCGTTTATACAAGGATTCTATTGGTTTTAGAGAAGTGTTACTAGCCTGTGACCAGGTAGTTAAACAGTAGATGATATGGGAAAAAACCATGGATTAAAAGTGTTTATGTAAATATTTTTAGCGAGAAATGTGCATTTTACTTTCATAATCGTCGCTCGGCGAATGTGAAGGATGTTTGGTTTGATAGTTATGACAAAGAATATAGTGTGAAGGATGTGCATTCAGAATGCATTGGTTAACATTTCGTGATGCGTTTCACGAAAAAAGTAAAACAATCGTACTCTGGGACACGATTCATTCACGATTAACGCGTTTCGTGCACATGAGCACGAGATCTCGTGATACCGGGTTGGAGAACGAGGGAACCGGAGTTAGCCTGCGCTAGCTTACATCTGGGGAGAGAGACATAGAGACACAGAGAACGAGGGAACCGCCGTTAGACTGAGCTAGCTTACATCTGGGGCGAGAGACAGGGAGACACAGAGAACGAGGGAACAGCCGTTAGCTTAAGCTAGCTTACATCTGGGGCGAGAGACATCGAGACACAGAGAACGAGGGAACCGCCGTTAACCTGGGCTAGCTTACATCTGGGGAAGACCATAGAGAAAGAGAGAACGAGGGATCCGCCGTTAGCCTGAGCTAGCTTACATCTGGGGCGAGAGACATAGAGACACAGAGAACGAGGGAACCGCCGTTAGCCTGAGCTAGCTTACATCTGGGGCGAGAGACATAGAGAAAGAGAGAACGAGGGATCCGCCGTTAGCCTGAGCTAGCTTACATCTGGGGTGAGAGACAGGGAGACACAGAGAACGAGGGAACCGCCATTAGCTTAAGCTAGTTTACATCGGGGGCGAGAGACATAGTGACACAGAGAACGAGGCCACCGCCGTTAGCCTGAGCTGGATCCATCTGGGGCGAGAGACGTAGAGAAAGAGAGAACGAGGGATCCGCCGTTAGCCTGAGCTAGCTTACATCTAGAGTGAGAGACAAAGGCTGCATCCGAATACCTAGTACATACTATTTCTGTCTAGTGTCTACTACTTGACCATACTACACTTGACTGTGTAGTACGGTCTACAGACATGCGTAGAACGCCTCCGAACGCCGCCGAAACTCCACCGGATGTTTGGAGATGACGTATCTCCCCCCAGATGGCGGCAAAATTTACCTGTTTTCCGTCTCATTATCGTTGCTATTGAATTAAAAAAAATGTCTCTTTCTACGCAAATGGATATCTATATATATTATATATATATATGGATATATATATAATGGATATGTTGGTGGTGTCGGGTCAGCCATCTCTTCTTCGTTTGTTACCAGACTCCGGTTGCATTGTGGGATAGCGTAGTGTGGTCCGTGGTTCACTTTGGCGGTAGTATGCATTTGGAAACGACTTCCGTACTACAGAATGCATACTAGAGTATTCGGACGCGCTAGATTTTTCGCATACTACAAAATGCATACTATATAGTATGCAAGTACGAGTATTCGGATGCAGCCATAGAGACAGAGAGAATGAGGGAACCGCCGTTAGCCTGAGCTAGCTTACATCTGGGGCGAGAGACGTAGAGAAAGAGAGAACGAGGAATCCGCCGTTAGCCTGAGCTAGCTTACATCTGGGGTGAGAGACAGGGAGAGACAGAGAACGAGGGAACCGCCATTAGCTTAAGCTAGCTTACGTCGGGGGCGAGAGACGGGTCCATGGCACTGGTCCAACCTCCCATTGGTCCGACCTCCCATTAGTTCGACCTCCCATTGGTCCGACCTCCCATTAGTTCGAACTCCCATTAGTTCGAACTCCCATTGTTCCGACAATCGGAGTAATGAGAGTTCGAACTAATGGGAGGTCCTCATTAGTTCGAACTGGACTGATGCATCTGTAATCTAAACAGACAGGTCGGATATTTTGAGAGCTGCCAACTTGAAATTTTAAAAATGTTCCTTTTCACTGTACAGTCTGTGTTTGAAATAAAACGCACGCACTGACCAGGTTGAGCACGCCACCAGATGCGCATTTCTCCGGCCCCTCAGCTGTGTGTCTGTGGGTAGCTCGTGTGTGTGTAGCCTGTGTGAATGTGTGCATTAATCCCTCTGTTCAGCATCTCTGTTAAGATGAATAACGCAAATCTCCCCACAGAGCGCGAGCCTGGCACAGAGGTGCGCGCTCTGGCGCATCTGGCACAATCGGTTAACGGCACCGAGAGGAAACTGGCTCCGCCCCGCTCCGTCCGTGTGTGTGTGTGTGTGTGATGTGCGTTTCCGAGAGCTCTTTCTCTCTCTTTCTTTCTCTCTCTCTCTCCTCTCTCTCTGCTTTATTGGCACGACTGTGATGTACAATGTTGCCAAAGCATTGGGACAGCAGAGTTAAAACAAACTCTCAGAGAGAGAGACAGAGAGAGAGAGAGACAGCATGCTCGCATGAAAGCGCTTGTCAGAAAGTAGGGATGACAGGTCGAACTAACGGGATCACCCATTGGTTCGACCTCCCTATTTAGGTCCGGACTTGTGGTTGATTTTTGTCGGAGTAACGGTGAGGTCGAACCAATGGGAGGTCGGACCAGTGGTTATTTTGTCGGAGTAACGGGAGGTCGAACCAATGGGAGGTCGGACCAATGGGCATTTTGTCGGACTAATGGGAGGTCGGACCAATGGGTGGTCGGACCAATGGGCAGTTCCCCGAGAGACATAGTGACACAGAGAACGAGGGAACCACCGTTAGCCTGAGCTGGATACATCTGGGGCGAGAGACGTAGAGAAAGAGAGAACGAGGAATCCGCCGTTAGCCTGAGCTAGCTTACATCTGGGGGGAGAGACAGGGAGAGACAGAGAACGAGGGAACCGCCATGAGCTTAAGCTAGCTTACGTCAGGGGCGAGAGACATAGTGACACAGAGAACGAGGGAACCGCCGTTAGCCTGAGCTAGCTTACATCTGGGACGAGAGAAGTAGAGACAGAGAGAACGAGGGAACCACCGTTATGGTGTGCTCCAGATGCCTCGGACACCAGCCTTCCGAAGTGCACTTCTGACGTAATTTCCTGTCTCGTAGCGTTTATAGCGTTCCCGTTCGACTTTGTGATTGTGTCATGAAATTGGCTAGTTGAAAAACAAACAACACAACTTTACATTGTATTGCACGCACAGCAAGACCGTGCAATGCATAAATTGGTGCCCGGAATATAGTAGCAATGTAATCAAGTGTGTAAGAGCTTTTAAGGTCTACATTAAAATGACCAACGTGATACAAATAAAAAAAATTAAAAAACCTCCTTACAGGCGCTGCCATTTTTGTTGAGAGCGTCATCACTGAACTCGGTCTACTCTCAGAATTCCGAGGGGGCCCGACCAAAAGGGGGCACGGCTCCGTGAAATACTGCAAGAAAGCTAGAAGTTTTCCCAAGTTTCCACAACTCGGAAGGCTGTTATCGGAGGCTTCTGGAACACACCTTTAGCCTGAGCTATACTGGTTCCTACTCACAGGCCTCGATGGCCTCGGGACTGACTGGTTGACATTGGTTCATACTGGTTGATACTGTTTCTTTCTGGTTGTTACTGGTTCCTACTGGTCATACTGGTTGGTACTGGTTCCTACTGGTCATAGTAGTTCATACTGGTCAGACTGTTCGTACTGGTCTTATTGGTCATACTTATCAGACAGTTCTTACTGGTCCCACTGGTCCCACTGGTTCCCACTGGTTCCTACTGGACCCACTTGTCTACTGGTCTACTGGTTCTGGTCCTACTGGTCCCACTGGTCCACTGGCCCCACTGGTCCCATTGGTCATACTGGTCCTACTGGTCTCACTGGTCCCACTGGTCCCAATGGTCCACTGGTCCACTGGTCTCACTGGTCCTACTGGTCCCATTGGTCCTACTGGTCCCACTGGTATACTGGTCTACTGGTTCTGGTCCCACTGGTTCCCACTGGTCCACTGGTTCCCACTTGTCCCACTGGTCCACTGGTCTACTAGTTCTGGTCCCACTGGTCCCAATGGTCCACTGATCTACTGGTCTACTGGTTCCTACTGGTCCCACTGGTCCCACTGGTTCCCACTGGTCCACTGGTCCCACTGGTTCCCACTGGTCTACTGGTCTACTGGTTCTGGTCCCACTGGTCTACTGGCCCACTGGTTCCCACTGGTCCACTGGTCCCACTGGTTCCCACTGGTCCACTGGTCTACTGGTTCCTACTGGTCCCACTGGTCTACTGGTTCTGGTCCCACTGGTTTCACTGGTCCACTGGTCTACTGGCCCACTGGTTCCCACTGGTCCACTGGTCCCATTGGTTCCCACTGGTCCACTGGTCTACTGGTTCTGGTCCCCACTGGTTCCCACTGGTCCACTGGTCCACTCACGCAGCGATGGCCTCGCTGATGGAGCCGATCTGGTTGACCTTGAGCAGCAGGCAGTTGGCGGCGCGGCACTCGGCGGCGGCGGCGATGCGGCGCGGGTGGGAGGCCGTGAGGCGGTCGCCCACCACCTGGATCCCCACGCGGGCCGTGAGCCGCGACCATGCCGCCCAGTCGTCCTGGTGGAAGGGGTCCTCGATGGACACCACTGGGGGGAGAGGCCAGGGTGAGGGGGGGTGAGGGAGGAGGGACCAGGGGGGAGGGGGGGAGGGAGGAGAGGGGAGAGGGGAGGGTCCAGGAGGGAGGGGCCGAGGAGGGGGGGTGGAGGGGGGAGGGGGGGAGGGAGGAAAGGGGAGGGGAGAGGGGGGAGGGGGAGGGGGAGAGGGAGGGGAGGGGGAGGGTCCAGGGGGGAGGGCCGAGGAGGGGGGTGGAGGGACCAGGGGGGAGGGGGAGGGACCAGGGGGGAGGAGGGAGGGAGGAGAGGGGAGGGTTAGGGTGAGGGTCGGGGAGCTCTCCTACCGGGGTAGTTGTTGACAAAGCCCTGGTAGATGTCGGCCAGCTGCTGGGCGCTGAGCAGGCGGCCCGGGGCGGGCGGCGACTTGAAGTCCAGGTCATAGCCCCCCTCCCGGTGGAACTCCGAGGCGGCCGCGTCCATCCCCACCACCACCTTGTCCGTGAAGCCCGCCTTCTCTATGGCTGTCTGGAGCAGCTGCAGAGCTGGGGACGGGGGGGAGGGGAAGAGGGGGAGGAGAGGGAAGGGGCAGGGGGTGAGGAGCGGGGAGGGAGGGAGAGGAGGAGGGGAGGGAGACGGGGGGGGGATGACCGTTGCAGAAATGCAGAAACCGTTGCAGCTCTCCTCCACTCTTCCTCCTCCTCCCTCCCTCCCCTCCCCCCCCCCGCCTCCGCCTCCTCCCCCCTCCCCTCCTCCCCTCCTCCTCACCCTCACTGTTCTCCAGGATGTTGGGGGCGAACCCCCCCTCGTCCCCCACGTTGGTGGCGTCCTGGCCGTACTTCTCCTGGATCACCTCCTTCAGCGTGTGGTACAGCTCCGAGCCGATCCTTAGGGCATCCCTGCAGGGGGAGGGGGGGAGGGAGGAGGAGGAGGAGGGAGGAGCCAAGGACACAAGGACACAAGGACAGAGGATGGGAGGGAGAATGGAGAAGAGGGATCAAGGATGAGGTAGTAGTAGCTGCTGTTTACAGTGTTCACTATTAACCCACTAGTGGTTGACTGATTGGTCAGTATTAACCCACTAGTGGTTGACTGATTGGTCAGTATTAACCCACTAGTGGTTGACTGACTGGTCACTATTAACCCACTAGTGGTTGACTGACTGGTCACTATTAACCCACTAGTGGTTGACTGACTGTTCACTATTAACCCACTAGTGGTTGACTGACTGGTCACTATTAACCCACTAGTGGTTGACTGACTGTTCACTATTAACCCACTAGTGGTTGACTGACTGTTCACTATTAACCCACTAGTGGTTGACTGACTGGTCACTATTAACCCACTAGTGGTTGACTGACTGGTCACTATTAACCCTAGTAGGTTGACTGACTGTTCACTATTAACCCACTAGTGGTTGACTGACTGGTCACTATTAACCCACTAGTGGTTGACTGACTGTTCACTAGTAGCCGTGGTTACTAAGGTAGTAACTAGTGGTTGACTGATTCTCGCTAGTAGCCGTGATTACTAAGGTAGTAACTAGAGGTTGACTGACTGTTCACTAGTAGCCATGGTTACTAAGGTAATAACTAGTGGTTGACTGATTCTCGCTAGTAGCCGTGGTTACTAAGGTAGTAACTAGTGGTTGACTGATTCTCGCTAGTAGCCGTGGTTACTAAGGTAGTAACTAGTGGTTGACTGATTCTCGCTAGTAGCCGTGATTACTAAGGTAGTAACTAGTGATTGATGCTCTTACTTGAATGACTCCGCCCCCACTGGGAGGACCATGAACTCCTGCATGGCCAGCTGGTTCCCTGCATGGGAACCCCCATTGATCACGTTGAACGCCTGAGGGGGAGGGAGGGGGAGGAGGAGGAGGAGGAGGAAGGGTTTGGAAGAGGAGGAGGAGGAAGAGGAGGAAGAGGAGGAGGAGGAGGAGGAAGAGAGGAGGAGGAGGAGGAAGAGGAGGAAGAGGAGGAGGAAGAGGAGGAGGAGGAGGACAGGGACGAGGGGGAGGAGGAGGAGGAGAGGAGGAGAGAGCCAGGAGGACACAAGGAAAATAAAGAGGTAAAGTGTGAGAGGAGAGTCGAGTGGAGCCTTAGCGCTCATGTTTAATTGTAGAATAGAGCATTGACCCGGTCTGATTAGCACGCTGCTGCAAGCTCACTGTTCACAGAGAGCTTCATCTGTTCAGGGGTATAGGAACAATCCTCTGATTATCAAGGCACTGCTCTGTGCACTATTAGTAATAAAACAACCAAATCTGCCTTCTACCCGACCAAAATCAACTCCTCCTTCCTGCCTCACTGCTGATGACTTTGTTACCTACTTTACCCAGAAAGTGGAGGACATCAGCTCCTCTTTCATCCCTGCCTCCATCCTCCCTCCACCAATCCCTTCCTCCTCCGTCTTTTACCCAATTTAGCCCTCTCACCTCTGACGAGGTCAATGGAATAATAACATCTAACCATGCCACCACCTGCCCCCTTGATGCTATCTCCTCCTCTCTCCTGCCAGGAGGTCTCAAGCGACATTCTGCCATTTCTCACCTCACTTATCAACTCCTCCTTCACTTCAGGCATTGTTCCAGCATCCTTCAAGACTGCCAGAATAAAGCCTCTCCTCAAAAAACTAACTACAGACCTGTATCTCTTCTTTCCTTCCTCTCTAAAACACTGGAACGTGCCATTGCTAACCAACTGTCCTCCTATCTCTCATCTAACAACCTGCTTGACCCTCACCAGTCAGGCTTCAAGAAGGCACACTCCACGGAGACGGCTCTCCTCGCGGTGACTGAGTCCCTCCGTGCTGCCAGAAACCTCGGTGTGGTATTTGACAATCAGTTATGCTGCTCCTCAAACATCACTGCGGTGGCCCGATCCTGCAGATTTGCACTTTACAACATCCGCAGAATCCGGCCCTTCCTCACAAGGGAAGCAGCTCAGCTTCTAGTCCAATCACTGGTCATCTCCCGCCTCGACTACTGCAACTCACTCCTGGCTGGACTTCCTGCCTCTGCGATTAAACCTTTGCAGTGCATCCAGAATGCGGCAGCACGCCTCATGTTCAACCTACCGAAGTTCTCCCATTGACTCCCATCTTCCCTCGCTCTTCCGGGACCTCCACTGGCTCCCTGTAGTAGGCTCGCATTAAAATTTAAGAACGATGTACTGGCATACAAGGCAGTCGATTGAACTGCCCCTGCCTACCTCCAAGCATTGCTAAAGCCACACACCCCAGCTCGATCCCTCCGCTCAACTACCTCAGCTGGACGTCTGGTACCGCCATCGCTAAGAGCTAACAAAGGTCGATCAGCAAAGTCACAACTCTTCTCGGTTTTGGGACCTCAGTGGTGGAACGAGCTCCCTGCCGTCCTCAGGACCGCAGAGTCGCTCACTATCTTCCCAAAAAGACTCAAGACTCACCTGTTCAGAGTCCACCTTGACTCCACCTTCTGGCCACCATTGTACACTGTATTGTATTGTATTGTATTGTATTGTATTGTATTGTATTATAGTACTTAACTGTGTAGCAACTGCAGTAGCTGCTATCATTGCTGTAACAC
Source organism: Melanogrammus aeglefinus (assembly GCA_900291075.1). Classification (NCBI taxonomy): domain Eukaryota; kingdom Metazoa; phylum Chordata; class Actinopteri; order Gadiformes; family Gadidae; genus Melanogrammus; species Melanogrammus aeglefinus. The sequence goes on along the minus strand of OLKM01003374.1, from coordinate 6,889 downwards.
GGGGAATTGGTTAGCCTAGCGATTGTTGTACTTGCACTTGGTTCTATGAACATCCTTACTGTACCGATAGCGATATATTGTTGCACTTCTTATGACAAATGTACTTATTGTAAGTCCCTTTGGATAAAAGCGTCTGCTAAATACCCTAAATGTAAATGTAATACTAGTAATACTATTGTCACTGTTGGTCCATGTGTTTTCTCAGCCTGAGAGTTTGCCAATCAGGCATACAAACAAGTACAGCGTTTGGTGTCAGGTGAACGAGCAGAGCGTTTGGGTCAGGTGAACGAGCAGAGCGTTTGGGTCAGGTGAACGAGCAGAGCGTTTGGGTCAGGTGAACGAGCAGAGCGTTTGGGTCAGGTGAACGAGCAGAGCGTTTGGGTCAGGTGAACGAGCAGAGCGTTTGGGTCAGGTGAACGAGCAGAGCGTTTGGGTCAGGTGAACGAGCAGAGCGTTTGGGTCAGGTGAACGAGCAGAGCGTTTGGGTCAGGTGAACGAGCAGAGCGTTTGGGTCAGGTGAACGAGCAGAGCGTTTGGGTCAGGTGAATGAGCAGAGCTTCTCGGTCAGTCTTACAGGAACTGGCAGCACCAGCTCGGTGTTCCCGGCCAGGTCGGCTATGTGGCGGTACAGAGGGACTTCCTTCTCCGCTGCCCCCGCCTTGCAGATGGCCAGAGACACGCCCAGGATAGCATTAGCTCCGAACTTAGCTATGGAGAGAGAGAGAGACGGAGAGAGAGAGAGAGAGAGAGAGAGAGAGAGAGAGAGAGAGAGAGAGAGAGAGAGAGAGAGAGAGAGAGAGAGAGAGAGAAGAGAGACAGAGAGAGAGAGATAGAGAGAGAGAGAGAGAGAGAGAGAGCATGAGATTCCGAAACGTAGCTAGAGAGAGAGAGAGAGAGAGAGAGAGAGAGAGAGAGAGAGAGAGAGAGAGAGAGAGAGAGAGAGAGAGAGAGAGAGAGAGAGAGAGAGAGAGAGAGAGAGAGAGAGAGAGAGAGAGAGAGAGAGAGAGAGAAGAGAGAGAGAGAGAGACGGAGAGAGAGAGAGAGAGAGAGAGAGTACGAGAGAGAGGAGAGACGTAAGAAGAGAGAGAGAGAGAGAGAGAAGAGAGAGAGAGAGAAAGAGAGAGAGGAGCAGAGAGGGGGAGGGAGACAGGGAGAGAGAGACAGAGAAGAGGACAGAGAGAGAGAGAGAGAGAGAGAGAGAGAGAGAGAGAGAGAGAGAGAGAGAGAGAGAGAGAGAGAGAGAGAGAGAGAGAGAGAGAGAGAGAGAGAGAGAGAGAGAGAGAGAGAGGAGAGAGAGAGAGAGAGAGAGAGAGAGAGAGAGAGAGAGAGAGAGAGAGAGAGAGAGAGAGAGAGAGATTAACACAGTGTGAGCGAGAGAGAGAGAGAGAGAGAGCAGAGAGAGAGCAAGCAGACAGAGAGAGAGAGAGAGAGAGAGAGAGCAGAGAGAGAGAGAGAGAGAGAGAGAGAGAGGGAGAGGGAGAGGGAGAGAGAGAGAGGACAGAAAGAGAGCCGTGAGCTAGCAGAACAGAGAGGAGCTGTCCCAGGGCTGCAGCCAGGAGGAGGAAGAGGAGGTGGTGATGGGAGAAGGAGGTCAATATCTGGCCTTACATTTGTTCTCCGTGCCGTCCATCTCGATCATCTTGTTGTCCAGCTGCTCCTGTTCCACGACGCTGATGCCCTGACGCACACACGCACACACACAAACACACAAACACACGCACACACACAAACGTGTGATTTACGATATAACTGTTGTCCATGATTGAATGCATTGAGTCAGACCTCCCTCACTGATCCATGCGGTAGTGATGAGGTCATGTGACTCACCGAGGCTATGAGGGCGGGGCCTAGCGTGTCGTTGATGTGACCAATGGCCTTCAGCACTCCTGAGGAAGAGGAGGAGAGGAGGTCATCATTTATACTGTCTGCCTCCGTGTCTGCCGGTCTGTCTGCCGGTCTGTCTGCCGGTCTGTCTGTCTGCCTGTCTGTCTGTCTGTCTGTCTGTCTGCCTGTCTGTCTGTCTGTCTGTCTACGTGTCTGTCTGTCTGTCTGTCTGTCTATCCGTCTGTCTGTCTGTCTGCCGGTCTGTCTGTCTATCCGTCTGTCTGTCTGTCTGTCTGTCTGTCTGTCTGTCTGTCTGTCTGTCTGTCTGTCTGTCTGTTTATCCGTCTGTCTGCCTGCCTGCCTGTATTCCTGTCTGTCTGCCTGTCTGTCTGCCTGCCTGCCTGTGTGTCTACCTTTGCCGTGGTAGCGGCTCTGGTCTCCGTCCCGTAGCTCCAGGGCCTCGTAGCGCCCCGCGGAGGCCCCACTGGGCACGGCCGCCCGGAACACACCTGGGGGGGGGGGGGGGTGAGAGGGTGACAGGGTGAGAGGGTGAGAGGGTGAGGAATGGAGTAAATATTAAAGCATTATTTCAGAATCATTCGTTCATATAATTTCATTAGCTTGGTTGGTTAGCAGGGGTCAAATCAAGGTGGCAAGACGTCACATGACACTGTGAGGACAGGGTGCATTCTGGGTCGGCACGCTGCGGGCACCTCTCTCTGTGCAGAGGTCCACTTCCACCGTGGGGTTCCCCGAGAGTCCAGGATCTCCCTGGCAACCAGGCTGGAGATCGACATCCTGGGAGGGGGAGGGAGGGAGAGTGTGACGGTATTGTCTGAAACAGCTGTTCTCCTCTCTGACTGTTACTAGTGAGGCTGTTCCCTAGGTAACGGCTGTTATCCTCTCTGAATGTTGCCTTGGTAACGGCTGTTCTCCTCTCTGACTGTTCCCTTTGTAACGGCTGTTCCATTGCTCTATATTAATTACCCTGCCATAGACCAGCGAGTGGCAGACTGAACTAGGCCATAATCATGTACACACGACGCGGGCGGCCCAGCATGCATTGCTGCAGAGCAGTGGCGGGTTCTGTCAGCTCATTGATATTCCAGTCAGGCAGCGCTGCGATGCTGCTTTTAGCAGGCAATGAATTCTTTATTAAGCCACGGAGATCCTGGAAACACACCAGCATCAACCTCTGTCGCTAACTCCGTACTCATACCACGCATCCATCAAGAGTGACAGCATTGTTCTACTGCAATTTCTTCTGTCCCATCTTCTGGAAGGACCACTCTTTCTTGTTACTCTGCAATTTTCTGTCCCATCTTCTGAGGACCACTCTTTCTCCTCTCTCCTCTCCTCTCTCCTCTCTCTTTTCTCCTCTCTCCTCTCTCCTCGCTCCTCTCCCCTCCTCTCTCCTCTCTCGTATCCTCTCTAGCTAGCTCACAGAAGAAATCTTGTGTGGCTGTTTTCCATCGTTGGAAAGCGTAGGCTAACACTGGTTAGCGTAGGCAAACCCTGGTTAGAGTAGGCAAACCCTGGTTAGCTTAGGCTAACCCTGCTTAGCCTAAGCTAACCCTTGTTAGAGTAGGCTAACCCTGGTAAGCGTTGGCTAACCCTGGTAAGCGTTGGCTAACCCTACTTAGCGTAGGCTAACCCTGCTTAGAGTAGGCTAACCCTGGTTAGCGTAGGGTAACCCTGCTGAGCATCAGATGCCTTCGTTGTTTGGTGGGGGACATGAGCTTCACTGGGAATGCTGTCCTAATAGGACGGTCTGAGTCAGAGAACAGGACTGAAGGCTGGAGTCCTCTCCTTCTCCAACGTGGAGACACCAAGATGGCCGCCAGGCTTTAAATCATTCAGAATCTGATTATTCAACAACAACAACAACAACAACAACAACAACAACAACAACAACAACAACAACAACAACAACAACAACAACAACAACAACAACAACAACAACAACAGCAGCAGCAGCAGCAGCAGCAGCAGCAGCAGCAGCAGCAGCTTGCCCTGTGGAGTGTTCCACGAACGGAGGTTTAACAAACACTGAGTTAACGCTGAACTCTAGGTTGATTGACCCTGTGCCGACTAACCCAGAGTTTTCGGTTTCACAGCAGCGGTTATGCCATTAGTTTAATTCAACGTCGGAGTTTAGTTTACCCAGGGTTGTGGCGCATTCCAGGCAAAACCTAAAAAGACATGATGATTGGAATCATGGGAAACCCTGGATGATCGAATGGCGAAACCGGTTCGCTTATTTCACTGAACTGGAACTCCCAGGTTCTCCGTGGAGAGCTATGGCTGAGGAGATGGACATTATCACAAGAAAGGGAAAGCTAAAGCCTCTCTGCAACCGGAGAACAAAGCCTGGCAGCGGATCGCTGACCGCGTAAATTGCGTTAGGTTACACGTCAACATAGCATGATCCTTAATATTTGAGCATGAATCTATAAATTCCAGGTTAGCTATTTCTTAAGTTTCTCCACATAACCCTTTATTATAAAAAAAAAATATGTACTCCGATGGCTCCCAAGCGGTCAGCGGATCAAGTAAAAATGGAGTATTAAAATATACAAAGTGGTAAGCTTTTCCCACCATTCGGTATTGGTCTAAATTTAAATAAGCCATTTTTTTTAAGCCAATCGTGAAAAGGCAGACAGTCGGCAGACTGGATCTGGCCCTCAAATTGTCTGGACCCCGGTGAAGGAGCTGTTAATAAACATAAATTCAGGGCGCGCTGGCATGGAGGGTACTAGAGGTCCTCCTCAGAGAGTCAGGGGCCATGTGAGGGTACCCCCACTGGGTTGAATGCAGGTTCTTTGTGTTTGCTTGTTTTTAGATGTTTGTTTGCTTCAAAGTAAACACATCGTGCAAACCGTGTGCGTGCCACGTGTCGCATATTTTCAAAATGTTTTTTTTTTGTTACTGGTGGGTAGAAAATTAAAGGTGACACATTTATATCTTCACAAGATCAGATGGATTAGGTTGCTTGTAATGATGTGCCGCCGGCGTCTACAATCCAACATTCTCCAGTGGATGTAGGTCCGTTAGGACTGATTTTATTATTTATGTTGTTAAGTGCCTCTCGGATAGTAGGCTACTCATACAATTATTGCTGCTTTGTGTATGATAGGAGGCCGTAAACATCTTGGGATGGGTCATCTGAAAGGACTGAGATGTGCTCATAAGCATCTCCAACTTTATAGCCTAGATAAAACTACCATTTACAAAAAACGGAGGGCTACGCAAATAGTGTGGAGTGAACTGAGGGTCCTCGACTGGTAGTGTTGGCTGTAAGGCTGGAGAAGGCTATTTAAATTATATTAAAGATTTGCGCGATAATACTATCTCTCTCCACAAAAAGTCATCCGATGGCCAAAGATTGTCGGAGCCGTGGTCTTATAATAATCGCTCCCGGTGGATTGCAGCACGTATAAATTTGCGCTCTCGTGATCAGGCAGTTCTCTCATCAAAAGGGGATCATCCCATTGACACATGAAATCTGCGGTGAACTGGGTTTAAACACCCAAAACCGGGTTATGTTTAAACTTCACCTGCGCAGAACCTGCTCCGACCAGGTTTACTTCAGAGCATATGTTGCTATAGTAACTAACATACCGGGGTCATTCTGGAACGGAAAACCACAGGGTTACCGCAAACCCTGAGTTAACTTACCCGGTTATGGGATAAAACCCGCTTTGTGGAACACCCCACTGGTGTCTGTCTGTCCTGGGGCCTCATTACAGAAACTTCCTAACTCTGAAACCCTATCCTATATTGAGATAGGAAGGCATTTAAGGGTTTTGATATGACAGACGGAGGTCTCCTAACTTAACTTAGGAAGAAATCCTATCTTATCCTAAGAATACATTTAGCCATTACAGAACTATCATAAGTTAGGAGTTTCTTAAGTTAGGATCCCTAAGTTAGGTGGCCGTACACCCTGTCCTAAATTAAATGAATGATGTCAATAACAGAAGAAAAATGGCAGCAGCACTGCTAGTAGGTCTGTATGAACGATGAAGACGAGGAACATCACCACAGAAATGTGATGGCTGGAAGGTATCCGAGACCGGCATAATGATTTGTTTACATTTCTATTTTAAATTTCATTTTATCGTCTGCAAAGACATTTAATTTTGATTTGGTGGAAGATTGCTTTACTACTTTATTACTCCCTCTTCTTGTTCTCTGTACCAATACCCGCCATGACCGTAGTGCTACTAGCTAGCCCTCATTAACAAAGAACCTCAACAGTCTCTGTTAACGTGAAAGTAACTCATTCTATCAATCTCATGCACACTCTGAGTGCAGAAGCAGACATAACCTGACGATTGCCGATCGAAAAATCTGATTGAAAGAACAGTTAGGATTACCTGAGATAAGATAAGATAGGAGGCCCAAAATAAGACAGGAAACGGCCAACAGGTTAGGGACTGCTTCTGTAATAGGAAATTAGGATTTTTCCCATATCTTTGAGTCCCTAACTTAAATTAGGATGAGAAGTTAGGATTTTTTTCTGTAATGAGGCCCCTGAGGTCTTTCTGCCCTGGTGTGTGTCCTGTCCTGGGGTCTGTCTGCCCTGAGGTCTGTCTGCCCTGGTGTGTGTCCTGACCTGGTGTCTGTCCTGGTGTCTGTCCTGTCCTGGTGTCTGTCCTGACCTGGTCTCTGTCATGGTGTCTTTCCTGACCTGGTGTCTGTCCTGGTGTCTGTCCTGGTGTCTGTCCTGGTGTCTGTCTCTCCTGGTGTCTGTCCTGTCCTGGTGTCAGTCCTGTCTGGGTGTCTGTCCTGCCCTGTGGTCAGTCCTGTTCTGGTGTCTTTCTGGCCTGTCCTGGGGTCTGTCAAGGTGTCTGTCCTGGTGTCTGTCTCTCCTGTCGTCTGTCTGTCCTGGTGTCTGTCTCTCCTGGTGTCTGTCTGTCCTGTCCTGGTCTCTGTCAAGGTGTCTGTCCTGGTGTCTGTCTCTCCTGGCGTCTGTCTGTCCTGGTGTCTGTCCTGGTGTCTGTCTCTCCTGGCGTCTGTCTGTCCTGGGTGTCCTGTCTTGCGGGTCTGTCTCTCTGGTGTA
>OLKM01003373.1:0-37733 GCA_900291075.1 Melanogrammus aeglefinus | reverse complement strand
GGACGCAATTTCGGCCTCCCAATTCAGGGGAAAAGGGGTGCGCTGGTATCCCAGTGAAGCCATGAAAGGGGAAAGTCCTGGTTGGAAGCGTTCACCAGGGTGTTGTGGCATATTCGACCCAGGGGAGCTGAGAGTTCCAAGAGGTGGGGACTGGCGTGGGTGACGGCCAGCGGAGGGCAGCCTCCATCTCCTGGGTTGGCTCGCCTCGGATTGTCATTCGACTGGGGGGTGAAATCCGGAGGACAGACTGGGTGTGGCACCAAAGCGGTTTACAGAAAGCTCGCAGACTTGGGAGGAGAACTGGGACCTCTGTCGGAGACAATGTCAGTGGGAATGCCATGCAACCGGAACACGTTTGCGACCAGGAGGTCGGCGGTCTCCCCTTGAACGAGGGGAGCCTTGGGAGAGCGATGAAATGCGCGGCCCATTAGAGAAGCGATCGATCACCGTCAGGATGGCGGTGTTACCTCGGACGTGGGTAGACCAGTGACGAAGTCCAAGGCGATGTGTGAACCAACGGAACGGTTCTAGGGATGGGAAGGGGCCGCGCAGAAGACCAGAGCGAGGATAGAGTGAGGGTCTTATTGCCGGTGCGGCAGACCGTTACACGCAGAAGATGAACGTAAGCGGAACGTCGCATTCCCATGGTTGGCCACCAGAAACGGCTGACGGATAAATTCCAGGAAATCAGTACGGGTGATGCCTGGGTGGCAGGTCAGCCGGGAGAATGCGCCCAGACAGTCAGCCTAGGACCGTACCGGGTCAGCGGGACGAACAGGCGGGTTAGGGGGCCGGTTAGGGATCTGGCTGCTGTTGCTGCGCCAAGACGTACCGCAGACTCACCTCCCAGGAAGAGTAGAGGCGATCCAAGCACGCGGTGGGGCAGAATGGTCCTCGGGTACAGTGCAGGGGACCTCCGGGGGAGTAACAGGCGGACAGGGCATCCGGCTTAGCATTCCGGGAACCGGGACGGTAAGGCGTGGAGAGAAGTTAAATCGACCGAAGTAAAGGCCCACCTGGCCTGTCGGAGTTCAGCCTCTTAAGCAGACTGGATGTAGGCCAAGTTGCGGTGGTCGGTCCAAACGATAAACGGGTGCTCCGGCCCTCCAGCCAATGTCTCCACTCCTCCAAAGCGAGTTTGACGCCAAGAGGTTCGCGGTTGCCGACGTCATAGTTTCGCTCAGGCGGGGCGCAACCTTCGGGAGAAGAAGGCACAGGGGTGAAGCTTGTTGTCGGAGGAGGAACGCTGGGGAAAGCACGCGCCCGACTCCGGTGTCCGAGGCGTCGAACTTCCACGACAAACTGGAGGGGGAGATCAGGCTGGATGATGAGATAGGAGCGGATGTGAAAGCGCCGTTTGTGAGAGCCCTGGGAGGCGGTCTCGGCCTCCGGCGTCCAGAGTGAAGGTGTTCTTGGTGGAGGTCAAGGCCGTGAGGGTGCGCGACTACTGGCTGTATGCTGCGAATAAAACAACGGTAAAAATTGAGCGAACCCCAGAGAACTGCTGCACCATCCTCTTGCGGGATAGAGGGAGAGGGCCAACTCCGCGTCGCCACCGCAGAGACCTTGGAGGGGTCCATCGCGACCTGGCCCTCTGACTAATAATGTAGACGCCAGGAAGGAGACTGATGAAAGCGTGAAACTCGAACTTCTCGCACTTCTCCGCCTTGGACATATAGCCTGTTCCTCTAACAACCTCTGCAGAACCTGTGTCTGACATGAACCCCTGTGCTCCTCCACAGATTTCGAAAAAATAAGGATATCGTCGATATAGACGAGGACTGTGGTGGTTCAACATGTCCCGGAGGACAATCGGTTCACCAAGGACTGGAAAACAGCAGGAGCATTGGTGAGGCCGAAGGGCATGACTAGGTATTCGAAGTGGCCTAGTGGGGTGTTGAACGCGGTCTTCCACTCGTCCCCCTCCCGGATATGGACCAAGTGATAAGCATTGCGGCAAATCCAGTTTAGAGAAGACCGAGGCTCCGTTGAGGGGACAAAGGCGGATACTGTGATGAAGGGGCAAGAGGTACTTGTTCCTCACCGTGATGTCCGTTCAGGCCACGGTAGTCAATGCGCAGGACGACGCGTGAGACCATCCTTCTTGCACAAACAAGAGAAAAAACCCGCTCCCACAGGTGAGGAGGACGACGGGCGGATGATCCCAGCAGCGAGAGATTCCCCCGATGTACTCCTCCATTGACTCCCGTTCGGAACGAGAGAAGGTTGAACAGACGGCTGCCAGGGAGGGGGGCTCCGGGAAGAAGGATCAATGGCCGCAGTCATAAGGACGGTGGGAGAGGCAAGGAAAGGGCATGGAGCTTACTGAAACACCCCCCGAATTCATGTACTCCTCCGGGACGGAGGCACAGGTCAGGGAGGGGGCGGCTGGCGCGCCTTCTAGGTTCTGGCCCCGACGAGGAGACTGAGCAGACACCGCAGGCACTGGGGACAGACAGAGCGTTACTCCACGACATGACCCCGTTCCCGTTCTCCAATCGACTTGGGGGTTGTGTGTCTGGAAGCCAGGGTTACCCAGAACCACAGGGGAGAATGGACCTGGAATCACTAGAAGGGATATCAAACTATGGTGATTACCTGAAACAGAGCAGGTTGGACCGGAACGGTACGGTGCTCCACCCGCGTGAGCGTCCTCCCATCTAATGCCTGGGGTCCTCGATCGGAAGGTCAAGGGGACGGTGTCGATCCCAATCGATGAACCAGCTCCCGGTCGATAAAACTCTCATCGGCCCCGGAATCCAGGAGGATAGAGAGTGGGGATGGTTTGATGTTTTCCACCGGGAAGGACCGCCTCCAGGAGGGGGCGGGATATCGAGGGATTACGGGAGCGGCTCGCCAGGATCCCTCGGGTTACTGGCAAGCCCGTTCTTTTCCAGAGAGGGAGGGACATCCAGAACGGAGATGGCCTGATAGCCCACAATAGAGACAGGCTCCGGAGCGCATGCGTCGTTCCCTCTCCTCGGGGGAGAGATGAGTGCGCCCAATCTGCATGGGCTCGGGGGAGCGGGTCCGTACGTTACGAGGTGGCACGGGAAGAGTGAACCGGGAAGCTGCAGGCGGCTCAAAGGAGGAAGTGGGGACCGCGTGTTGACTTTTCTCTCTACGGCGTTCGCGTAGACGATTGTCCGTCCGTATATAGCGAGCGAGATAAGATGTCCAGATTCGTAGCCTCCTCCCGGGAAGTCAACTGATCTTTAATGTCATTGCCCAGCGCATTCAGAAAAAACCCCTGTAGAGCCTCCTCGTTCCAACCGCTCTCGGCTGCCAGAGTCCGGAACTCGACCGCGAAGGAGGCGACGCTGCGGGATCCCCTGGCGAAGTTGCAGGAGACGTTGGGAGGCCTCCCTGCCTCGTACAGGGTGGTCGAACACCTTCCGCATCTCCTCGATGAAGGCGTCGTAGTCGGAACAGACAGTGGAACCGCTAATCCACACGGCCGAAGCCCAAGCGAGAGAGCCTCCCCCCGCATAGAGAGCGATCAGGTAAGCGCGATTCGCGACTTCTCTGTGGGGTAGGTCTGGGGCTGCATCTCGAATACTAAAGAGCACTGGAGTAGGAAAGCCCGACAGGATCCAAGATCCCCCTCGTAGGCGCTCGGAGAGCTGGATGAGCGGTTCCCGGGGGAAAGCCGAGGTACCGGGGGGTGGGGCTGGGATGTCGGAAGGGACGGAAGGACCCGGAGTGGACAGCCTGGTGTCAACTCACGTAGAGAGGAGTGTGATTCTCCTGTAGGACCTGGTCGTGTTGGCCTAGGAGAGCCCCCTGGCGGGAGATCATCTGGCGGCAAGCCTCTGCGTCAGCTGGGTCCATGCTGGCCAGTTCGTACTGTTAAGGTAGCGAACAGTAGGACCCAAGCGCTGAACACAGAGGAACTGAGACGAGGTGGAAGGGAAGATGGGTTTATTCGGATAGTCAGACAGGCGGGGATCAGGAACCGGCAGGAGAGTCAGACAGGCAGGGATCGGAGAGCCGGCAGGATATTCAGACAGGCGTGGATCAGGAACCGGCAGAAAGAGTCAGACAGGCGCGGGATTCAGCAACGGGAGGTCGGGATGACGAACGGAACACTGGGAGACGGAGGAAAGGGATTACTGAGAAAATAGGGGAAACAAGCTAAGCTAAGATAACTGCTGGTAAAGCCGATACTGACTGTGTAGAGTAAACGACGAAACTGGCGCCGCTGCTGATCGGGATCTCCCGGCTGAAGTAGGGATTGGTGATTGCAGATTGCAGACAGGTGGGTGGATGAGATGAGGACCAGTGACGCCAAGCAGCCACTAGATGGGGGTGTTGGACCGAGTTGCCGGACGTGGCGTAACACCCGGGAATTGCAAACGGCAACAATCACTTTCTCCTCCACCATGTTGCAGATCACCCCGGACTGCACTGCACTGAGTTTGACAGTTGAACGCTGAGAACATGTCGCGTAAAACACTTGCTTGGGCGAACAAGGAGGTGGAGACGTTCCCCTGCATTCTCCTCTGTGCTGCTACAAAGTCAGGATGTTTACGTAGCTGCCGCGGCGATCAACATCCGGCCTACCATAAAGGGTACTATTGGCGGTGGAAACGCGACCTCGGAACTGAGCTGGGCTATACCGCCCCTCCCTACCGAACTGAGGCGAACTGAACCGTACCGCACCTTGCAGTGGAAATGCGGCATAAGTGTACTGAAAGGAACCGGATGGTGTACTCAAAACGGTCAAATCGCGAAGTGCGTGGCGATGTACACTTTTTGTACATCGCACGGCAGCCATTTTAGCTACGTAGCAGAAGAGGGCGGAGCCAGGCTGAGCCAAAGTCGGCACATTTTCCACATAGCCTGCATTAATTGAGTGATTATGTAGTTTTTATAGTTTTTATAGCTGCTAGGCGTAAAGAGTTCACCGTTCAAAGCGGGATGTTTATGGCGGGGGAGGATAGTGTACTTTGTTTAAGTTTACTCATGGAAGTATGGATATCGGAACACGGCAATGGACTTCCCCTCACTACCGGATTGAGGCCAGGCCCCCAGGAACAGTGCATAATTCCGCAATCCACCAGTGCTCAGCGGCCAAGCCTGGATCAAATACTACGAAATGATCTTGAGGGAGTCAAATCTGATTTCAAACTGTTCAATTAATCCCCTGAGTAAGTTTGTCTTGTCTCTGTCAGCATCAGCATTAGAAACAGTTTGAGTGCTGCTTGTGGTGCGCCTTCACTGTCAAGCCAGAAGTGTGAACTGTCCAATAGCCACCATGAGTTCATCCATACATTCTCCAATGGTCAGCTTTTCCTTCTGAAACCTAACGGATGTGGTCTTCAAAATGTTGCCAATATCCAGCATGTGGGCCAGAAAGCACTGAAAACGCTCTGTGCAGACATGCTGCAATTCACTGTTATCACTAGTGGCCAGTTGGATTTTAATGGCTGGCAACAGTCTAGATATTTTTAACAGTGTTTCATGTCTCCATGCAGACCATCTGACATTATGAAACTTGCCCAGTTTCACAAAGGAGATGCCATTTTCTTCACACAATTTCTTCAGTGCTGCAGTGTGTTTTGCTCCACCTTTTTGTAAATAAAACTGCAGCAGCTTGACCACAGAGCGATTAAATGTCTCACAATAAGGAACGTTGCGATCAGCTGATTTTGCGCAGTTCTCCAGTGTGTGTGCATTACACAGAATATGCACAAGAGAGTCTCCTACCGCCACAAGTTGTCGTAGTTTGGGCACAACACCGTTGTACGTACCGACGTTAACAGCAGCCCCGTCTGTGCACACGGCGACCAACTTCGTTGTCCAGTCATCCAAGCCTGCTTCGTGGAACAGTCTCACAAGTCCATCTGTTATCGCCTGCGCGGTTCGGTCAGCACACAGTTCAATCAATCCAATAAAGTCCGACGTGAATTCTCCGTTGCTGGACACAGACACAATGTAAACGATTTCCTGCTCGGTTTTTGTGATGTCCTCAGATCCGTCAAAAAGCAGCCCCCAAAATTCAGCAGACTGCAACTTTTCTCTTAACTCCCCGCAGATAGTGTGTGCGATGGTCTGCATTATCCGTGTCCCTCCTTCACGTGAGTGATAAGCACCTCCGACATTCACTCCGAGCCGCTTCAGTTAAAGTGATATCCTCAGAATAGGAAGACATGGGGACGTGTGTGTGTTTAGCCTTATGAAAGGCAAGGAGAAAAATATTACACAGGGCTTGTCGTTGTTCTTCATTTAGCTTGTCTCGCCATTTGGCAAGTGGACGAGTGGATATTTCTTCTTGACTAGCTTGTTCATTACCAATGGCTTTTGCCACATTCACGTGCTCCTTGCTCTTTTCGTGTTTATCAAATAAAGGATGATTGAAATTTTTGGAGCCCTTATGAAACGCACCTGTTTTGTCTGCGAGGTGGGGATGCGAGCGGCAAATCTTGCACCACATTTCAGTGCGTTCCACATTAACATTAAGCCACTTCACATCTTGGAGCCACTTTTCAGAAAAACCTCGTTTCTTCGGCTCAGGCTCGGTTTGTCGTTGCTTTGGTGGTGGTGAAACACCAAAAAAGCTGCTTAATGTCTTTTGTTTTTTAGACACGTTTTTTTAGCTTTGTGTAGACAAAGTCTCCGATGGCGGTAACTGTCGGGTACGCAAATGTGCCGTAGCAACACACGTGATGTTACGCATTTCTCATTTTCGCCGCGCATGCGTACCAGTTATGTGCACCCCTGACTATAACCCACTACTACCTTAACCCCATACTAGCATAACCCAATACTACCATTACCTCATAGGCCTACTACCATGACCCCATGCTATCATACTACTATAACTCCATACTACCAAACTACCATAACCCCATGCTACTATAACCCCATAGCACCATAACCCCATTCTACCATAAACCAATACTATGATTATACTATAACCTCATAATGTCATAACTCCATACTACCATAACCCAATACTAGCATAACCCCACACTACCATAACCCCATAATACCATAACCCCATACTACATAATCCAATTCTACCATGACCCCAAACTATTATACTACAGTAACTATATACTACAATAACCCAATAATAGCATAATTGCCAAGTATTCAACTAATCACATATGGGCTTAATATGGGCTGTTTTATTAAGATGTTATATGTTGTTGTTTTTATCACATTATAACTACACCTATTGTAAATATAGCAGCTGCATATTTATGAACGACAGAGGACATTGTCCAGCTTTCTCAACAGCTTCTCTGTATGTCTCTCTCTATCTCTCTTTAAGCTCTTTGTATCTCGTTCCTTTGTCTGCTTTACTTTGAAGTAGTGTTGTAGTCAAGACCACCTAACCCCTCTTTCTCTCTCTCAGGAGGGAAATCGGGCCAAAATCAGACAGCTTATCTTTATGTGTTTAGCTACAGCTTAAATTAACTGGGAAGAAAAGACGCTCCGCCGAGTGTAACATACAGTTACATTCGCCGGCGGCTGGGGCGACGTCAAACTTTTACCGTCACCTGGAACGAAAACATAGGCTAGATAAATGTGGGTTGAAAATTGAATGATTGATGACTTTGACGGCATCTCTTGCCGCAGCCGGTGCCTTCCTTTCTCCCTCTTTTTTCTCTCTCTGACACGTAGGTGGCAGCGGTAACCAACTTTCAAAATAAAATACCGTATTGTGTTACATTTTAAATTCGGGAAGTTCTTGCGGTTTAAAAAAAAAATCACAGCAGCTGTGGTCTCGGCTGGTCTTGACAAAAAATCCCGAGACCAGCTCGACCGAGACCGAGGCAAGACCGAGTAAAAATGCAGTCGAGACCGAGACGAGACCAAGTCCTTGAAAATGCGGTCTTGAGACCGGTCTCGAGACCAAGACCATTCTCGAGTACTACAACACTACTTTGAAGATTGCCACATAACACGTAACAATCATCAAAGTTTGAAAGTTGTGTGTCATACAAAAACGACAGGATATGAGGGGGGTATTTCTTTGCAATTTTACACAAATTTGGGTTTGGTGACAGATTTATTTCATGGATTAGGCTGCTCTACTCCTCCCCCTTGGCCTGCGTCTCCACAAACTCTATACGCTCCCCGTACTTTCCAGGGGAACGCGACAGGAGTGCCCGCTATCTCTGCTGCTTTTTGCCATGGCAATTGAGCCCCTTTTTATAGCGCTAAAGGCCTTACCCCATTATCTAGGTATCACACGGCATGGTGTCGAGCATAGGATGTCTCTTTATGCAGACGATCTTCTATTTCATATAACCAACCTAGTGTCCTCTATTCATTTGATTCAGTCCGTCCTGAAAAAATTTGTCTCATTCTCAGGCTACAAACTAAATTTTTATAAAAGTGAATGCTTTCCCATTAACACTCTGGCTTAGATCATCCCACAGTCATCAATACCTTTTTAATTTTTCTCAGCTAAGTTTTAAATATTTAGGTATCAAGATTACTCACAAACTATATTCCTTGTTGGAGGCCAATTTTACGCCTTTAGTAGCCAAAATGAAATCAGATTTTCAACGTTGGGGCAGTCTGCCCCTGTCACTCTCAGGCAAAGTGCAATGTGTTAAGATGAATATCTTTCCTACGTTTTTGTATGTTTTTATATGCCTTCCTGTATTTTTACCAAAAAGTTTATTTCGCAAACTAGATCAGAAAATCACTACGTTTACATGGGGAGGAAGGTCCCTAGGATCAGTAAAGCAGTTTTGCAGAAGCCAAGGAATAGAGATTGCCTTGTGCTCCCTAATTTCATGCACTATTATTGGGCTGCCAACATACACAAACTTTTTTACTGGCTACTGGCTAAAGAATCCTGATGCGAACTGGTGTGACCTACAAGCCCAGTCATGTCATTCGTCTTCCTTATCTGCACTGGTCTTTTCCTCTCTCCCTCCTTCCCCATCATGTCACTCCTCAAACCCTATGGTACAGTCCACTTTAAAAATATGGATACAATTCCGCCAATATTTTAAGTTTTCCTCAGCCTCTTTACTCGGGCCTATTGGCAACAACCATCTATTTGCACCCTCCATTTTGGACTCAACCTATACTCTTTGGGCCAGGCTAGGCCTTAATAGCTTCAAAGACCTCTTTGATGATGGTATTTTTCCTAGTTTCACCACTTTAAGTCTTAAATTTAATCTGACTTCAGGTCCATAACTTTGTGCGCGCAGAATCCGATTCCTTCCCCGGGCTCCCCCAGGAACTATAATGGGAGAGCCTTTTTGAACTATCTCCTACCCGGAAGGGACTTATATCTGTAATTTATCAAGGCCCGATGTCACTTAACAATGATATACTCCCCAAATTAAAGTCCAAATGGGAAGGAAAACTGGGTATGACATTGGCAGCTGATTGGTGGACATTGGCTTTGGCTAGGGTGAATTCCACCTCATCCTGTGCTCGACTCAGTCTGATCTAGTTAAAAGTATTGCATAGAGCCCACCTTAGCAATCCAAACTTCATGAAATTGACCCTGATTCTGATGCACGATGTGATCGCTGTCACACTGCAAGAGCAGACCTTTCACATACTGTATGTTTTTGTTATGCCCAACGCTTTCAACATATTGGTCTTTAATTTTTGATCTATTTGCAAAGCTTTTAAAGCGGCGCATAAAGCCGTGCGCGTGTCTTGCCATTTTTGGAACACCTGCGGAGCCCCTCCCTACCTCTAATGAGGTTGACATGATTGCTTTTGCGACGCTTTTAGCCAGAAGAAGGATACTTCTGTCTTGGAAGTCACCTACTCCACCTGCATTGCAGCCTGGCTGAAAGACATGATGTCGTTTTTGCATTAAGAAAAGATAAAGTTTACACTCAGAGGATCTAGTGAGCATTTTAAGGAAAAATGGCAACCATTTATTTCATATTTTAATGATTTGTTCTTCAGATGAACTGTTCTTCCTCCTGACTGAATTTGTTATTTTTTGCATTTTTATGTCCCTTTTCTTTTCCTTTGATTTTGATTTGTTTTGTCAATTAATTTTGGAATTATTATATATATATATATATACATATATATATATATGTATATATATATATATATATGTTTTTGTTTTGTTTTTTTCGATTGATGTACTGTCGATGTACACTTGATGTTTGTTGTTGTTTTCGGTTTTCCTGAGGGTAAGTTCTAGGGGTTACGAAAAATGTGAAAAAACGGTGACCTGTATATTGAACCCTGGGTTTGTTTATTCATGCTTCTCACCAATAAAAATTGTTAAAAAAATAATAATAATTAATTAATGTAAAAATTAATGTACAGTAAGGAAGCCTAAGGCCTTGGTTGACTGTATTTTCAATCTTTTCTGTATTTTATTTTGTACTTGAATCCCACCAGTGACGTATCACTACGCTAGGTTAACTAATAATTCCCTTCAGGCCATCCGACAGTGTAAAAACAAAAGTCCTAGCTGCATGTTTAGACAGTGAGTCAAATGTGCAGTCAGCCACCATGCTAGCCCCTGACATGTGCTGACAGGCCCCACCCGCGTCATTGAATGCACACCTTTCCTGCCACGCTCGCTAAATAAACGGGTTACCTAGGTGTGTTCGGACAGTTTCACACACAATATATCGGTCCAACAGCTTAGGACATCACTGGCCATGTAGAGATGCCAAAACTTTCGTTTTCAAAGATCCGGATTTATGGGTTTAAGGATTTCATTCAGAATGCAAAGCATCCCAGACGGTAGGTGGATGTGTTAGTTCAGGATCATACAGTTGTACCATGCATTTAGCATACGCTTACCAGATGATATCGGCACACCTTCAAAGGGTAAAACGTCATAGCATCACCTGTTATTATAAAATGCAGTGTTACATTGTCACATTTTTTAAGGTCAGAGTGCACTTGATCAGGGTCATGTGTCTTGTTGTCTGTTTATCTTTCTGTCTCTCCAGCTGTCAGTCTTTTTATATGTCTGTCTGTCTGTGTGTGTATATGTATACTGCCCTGCCTCTATATATCTGTATATATAGATATACAGTATATATTATATATATATATTATATATATATATATATATATATATATATATATATATATATATATATATATATATATATATATATTTTATGATATATTCTACCTGTCCTTTTGGTTTTCTAGGATGGATATCCTTCTGAGTCCAAGGAAGAGAAGGAGAGATGTTAAGTGTGTTGTGGTGAGAGACACACAGGCTAAGGCCAGTCCCTCAACACTCAGGTAGGCATATATATATATATATATATATATATATATATATATATATATATATATATATATATATATACATAAACATAAACATACAAACAGGCTGGTATTAGTATAATATACATGTATACTATATATGTAATGTATACAGTATGTCTCCTGGTGACAACTCTCGAGAGGACAGCATACTCCATTCCAGCTTGGAGGCGATGTTAAGAGATCAGAGTAAGTGATCGTTCATGGACATGGTGCTCATGTCATTGTGAGTGTTAGTATTTATTAACTCAGGGGGCATTCTGGAAATGCTCACAACAATATGGCAACTATGGAATAGATTTAAAGTAGAAAACAGAAGATGCACTTGAAATTATCGAAACTATTCTACTTCATTATCTCCTGCTCAAATGCTGTTATTGAATGAAGTTTCCTCACAGAATAAACAACAAATAACGTGCAACCCACCCACTACAGAACAGCTGGCTGCCTTCCGTGCCTTCCTGCGCTCGGAGTTCAGTGAGGAGAACTTGGACTTCTGGCTGGCCTGTGAGGCCTTCAGGGATACCAGCTCCTCAGGGGAACGCGGCTGGAAGGCAGAACACATCTACCAGGAGTTCCTTCACCCCAACGCACGGAGAGAGGTCAGTAGGGGGGTAGGGGGGAGAACCGGCGACCTGCCACGAGTATAACTGTTTAACGCATGTGGGAAGCTCCACCGACTGCATACTTGGTAGCAGCTTGTCTTTTGTGAGGGAGAAAGAGAACAAGAGAGATGTGTGTGTATGTGCGTGTCTGCATGTTCGTAAGCATATGTCAAAGAAAGTCATGCTTGAGTCATCCATAAAACTTTTTATTTTATTTGTCTGAATCTTCCAGGTTAACGTGGACCATTTGACCAGGGAGAAGATCCAGGGCCTCCTGGCAGAGCAGCGCCCCCCGGCCTGGTGCTTTGCCGAGGCCCAGAGAAACATCTACCTGCTGATGGAGAGGGACACCTGGCCCCGCTTCCTGCGCTCTGGTGCCTGTAACAGTCTGAGTCATAAGACCAGCACCGTGTGGTACATTTAACCCCCCAGGCTGAGCAATGGTGTGTGGGAAATATGGCCAGAAATGGGAAACATTATTTAAAGTTCTTGGAATATATTCTTGGAATTTATTCTTGGATTTCTATTCTTGGAATTTGTTCTTGGAATGATTGGGCGACCTAGTTCCAGTAAACTGTGTATCCGACAAATTATTTGGGGCATTATTATAAAGAAAAATCCTTACAGTTTCTTTCTACTGTTTACATATATTTCAGTTGAGATAAAATTAACAGGAATTAAGGAATGTGATTTTTTATTAAATTAAATTAAACCCTAGTGACAAAATGAATACTTTGATCGAGGTCAAGATTAAGATGTCTTATCCCTTCAAGTAAAAGCTAACACGAAGGCCAATTTTATTCTATAAATAAATGTATAATACATTGAAATGTGGATGGAACGATCATGAAGGGAAGGATGAGGGGGGAGACAGGTGAAAAACTGAAAAGCTTGAGTATGTGTCAGGATGGGAGAGAAGTACTGTGAGAGAGCACAACCTCTGAATTTATACAGGAGATCGGGATGGAGATGAGCAAGGGATTTAGTGATGTTTGTTATAAGTTGAGTTTGAAGACGGTTATTAAGCTGTCGGTATGTTGGGTAGGTGATCGATGAATTCTGCTAATGGCAAACAAAGAACGAGAAACGAGGAATAGCTGTTAATGTTACAATTAGGGCTACTTTATTTTCAATCTTCATTACTTTTGTATAATGTAGCCGATAAAACCTGGACTTATTTGTAACCCCACTTAAAAGGACTGTGTGTGTGAACGTTGTGATGGATCCTTGTTGACGAGTAATAAATCAGGAGGTTATGACTGAAATGTTAAATTTTGTCCTCTTCTATGACACAGAAAAGATGTCAGAAGTGTGTTTGTGTGCGTGCGCGCATTAGTGTGTGTGTGTGTGTGTGTGTGTGTGTGTGTGTGTGTGTGTGTGTGTGTGTGTGTGTGTGTGTGTGTGTGTGTGTGTGTGTGTGTGTGTGTGTGTGTGTGTGTGTGTGTGTCCATCACACATTTCCACACTTTCACGCTTCCAGGACCTTCTGTTTTGGTCACATGTCAGACGTTTCCATGTCTTCAGCTAATAAGGGTCATGGATGACAGCAGGGGGCCAGTGACTACGGATGTGTGTGCCTGTGTGTGTATATGCGTGCGTGCGTGCATGCACGTGTGTGTGACAGAGAAATTAGAGAGCTGAAAAAACCCATCTCCATATGCCCTTGACAGGATTCTGTAAATGGCCTGATTTTAGAGCGTTAGGCCTTAACATGGACATGGTGGCTGAACTAAGAATAACTGCAGCCAGAGTTTGACCCAGAACCCTGGCCTAGACGCCACACAGCCACCAGGCGCAGCGGCCACCACGGACCTCTCAATGTGTTCCCTTGTTAGGTAAATACCACATCACCATCGCCATAGAATCACCAAAGGAGAAAGTATGGAGAAAATACACGAAAAACAAATCAACAATAATAATTGTGTAAACTTGTGTTATGTTACATATGTTCTGTTAATATTATTCAACAGAAATAAAATAATGATTTATAATTCTTCGTCATCGTCATTATCATCCTCATCCTCATTAATATAATTAGTGATAACTGAATGTTCTGTAGAATTATCTACTGTTGAGTAAAATTATCGACTGTTTAGGAAGTTGTTTAGTCATTCACAGTATTTCAATTCCAGAATTAAAGTGAAATACTGGACTATAGCTCTAAAGCTATCACCAATTAGGTGAAGTTTACCACTTAAGCTCCTCCACATATTGATTGAGTGTTACAGGAACAAATTCAACTTTATTTATGTTTGAACTTGAAAGGAGGGCCGGAGTTGGTCATAGCGTTTCCCAGAATAGGACTCTGATGTTCCCACGAGCAGCCCGGCCTCTTGTCGCGGAGACCTACTTTCAACTCTCTCTTGGTGTATAACATAGTTTTGCAGAGAAGGAACTGAAGAGAATCGGTTTGTGCTGTATCACACAGACAAAAGCATACACACGCACACACACACACACACACACACACACACACACACACACACACACACACACACACACACACACACACACACACACACACACACACACACACACACACACACACACACACACACACTCTGTATCCCATGCAGACTGTAAGCTCAAACTTGCTGTATCACATTTCAGGAGGAAAAATGCTTGGAGCACGTGTAATCAGTAGAGGTCTCATTTATTTAAAGTGGGAATAGAGAAGTGGCAAAATGTTGTCGATGACAGTGGTGGATGACATACAGTAGGTAGCCATTATGTTGGCCTGGAGCATTTAATCAATCGGTTTTGTAAGCTCATCACTGAATCCAATCAGTTCAGCTTACAGTTTCCCTGATGTCTAAACATTTAGCACTTACTTAAAGTGATGGACATCAAGGTGTGTATTAGATTCCATTACAATCTCACGCACATGCTATTCACTCTCCTGACTACATAGCCAGGTAGGTGACCAACAACCCTTCAATCACATGGCCAGGCTGTGACCTATGGGCGTACACTCACATTACGGCCAGCTGAATAAAGCTACTGCGTTTTGGACTTCAAGGATTCAGACCATACCCCTACAATGGAAGGGATGTGGGTCTTGGAGTGTATTGGAGTCTTTGAGTTTATTTACGGACTTTGAGATGTATATTAATACACTTTTTGAAATTTTCGAGATAAGTGGATGAATCCCACTGTGATATGGTGTGGTTATTTTATGTTTTGGACCCTGTTAATGCAATTATCAAGTGTAATAAATGGCAAGGAAGAATATTTTAGTAAATAAAATCTAAAGCTGAATAATTTCCACATTTGTATTCCTGATTAACATTACATCCCAAAAAATTGCACAAAGGAACAAAATACTACTCAATACTATTTCAGATATCAATTTGCCACAGTTACTATTGGAATCGACCATAACCGATCCCATTGTAGGCCTACATCCCTGTTGGCGAAGTGCGCACAGGCAAATTATGCTTCTTTCAATCCTAGCATCCGTTTCATTTGCGTTCTCTACGGTCGCCACATAAAACCCACGATAATATCACATTTGGTTACTGACTACAGCATGGTATTTCCAATAAGCCGGGGCTGTCCAACATAATGACCAACGTATAGGCAAATCATTTTTTATCAAAATATCCCAATTACGCAAACCATCCCGATGTCCCTGGGGGGTCTGGACGAGGTTTGCCAGTGGCATGGATGTTTTCTTCGCAGTGGAGCGAAGCTCTCGCCTCAACCCGTTGCATCAGACGTGTATGTGCTATTCGTCCTCACGCACAATCTGTCGCTGTGTTGTCTCTCTCAGGGACCCGCACGGTTACCATGGCGCCCGTGCAAGGGAAGTGAGTCATGTATGTGGCGCGCTGCTGTGTCTGTGTGCCACGGTGGCGGTAATGGTTGGAGTTGCACAACAAAGACGCCACCTCGGCAAATCCGAGAAACACGTTGTCTTTGTCGTGATCACAACAACCAGAGGAGAGTTTCAACCCCCCGGTCCCCAGCTGTTTATAGGCTATGTTGCTTTAAGCTAGTGGAGAGATGACCATGGAGGCTGTGAAACCGGATATCCCTTCCCAATGCCCCCTCCCACCTCTTTTTGGGTTCACACTGTTTGGTGGCTTTTTGCTATGCCCCACTGCCTCTTCCCGTCTTTGGGCAAAACACAGAAAGCTCCAGCAATGGGTTGCTTCACCCATGGTTGTTACCAAGGATAAATGACGTTACGTAAAATACGTTGGGGTATTCTTAACAATATGAGGACACTCCTGTAGAAGGTATTGCATGGTTTGCTTAATTTTATTCCAAGCCCATATTATCTCCACATTTGTGTTTTTGGATGACTTGAAGAAAATGACGGCTTGGACTGAATGTTGCTAATTTCCTGTTGCCTCTATGCACTGTTGCAATCAAATTTGCCGTTTCCCCATTCGGGTCAGCTACACCATCCATGGTTGAAAGACCTACAAACACACACACGCACACGCACACACACACACACACACACACACACACGACTATCAGCCCTTCAAATCTTGTGTGGCTCGCTCCCCCAAAAGAACACATGGCAGGCGGCCTGAGAAAAGGTCAGAATTTGCTTATTGCAGTCAAAGTTACTTGTCATTTGCATCTGTGCAGCCGGCCCTAAAAATAAACGGCCCCTGCGCAGCACGTTATCAGTCACGGGCCACGCCGCTCCGCCAGGGGCCTCTCCGCCCGCTGGGTCCGCTCTGCCACGGAAGGGAAGGAAGGCGGGGAAGGGGGGGGGGGACCAGGCACTTGAGATGGAGGGCGAGTGGGGACAGGGGGACGGGGGGGAAGGGACGGGGGGTTGCAGATATACATTGTGACAATAGGTTATTGTTGCTGCTGACAGAGGAGGCAGAAGGAGAGAGAAGAAAAGGGAAGCAGGGTGGGGGCGGGTGGAGGGGCTTGAGGAGGAGGTGTAGCAGGAGTAAAGCTTGCTTCCTCTGGTGTTTTTTATCTGGGCAGCACCAACTCTTCCTCCTTTTTTCTCCTCTTCACCGCCTCTCTCTCTCTCTCTCTTCTATGTGTCTCTCTCTCTCTCTCTCTCTCTCTCTCTCTCTCTCTCTCTCTCTCTCTCTCTCTCTTCTCTTCTCTCTCTTCTCTCTCTCTCTCTCTCTCTCTCTCTCTCTCTCTCTCTTCTATGTGTCTCTCTCTCTTCTATGTCTCTCTCTCTTCTATGTCTCTCTCTCTCTCTCTCTCTTCTATGTGTGTCTCTCTCTCTTCTATGTCTCTCTCTCTCTTCTATGTGTCTCTCTCTCTTCTATGTGTTTCTCTCTCTTTCTTTCTCTCTCTCTCTCTCTCTCTCTCTCTCTCTCTCTCTCTCTCTCTCTCTCTCTCTCTCTCTCTCTCTCTCTCTCTCTCTCTCTCTCTCTCTCTCTCTCTCTCTCTCTCTCTCTCTCTCTCTCTCTCTCTCTCTCTCTCTCTCTCTCTCTCTCTCTCTCTCTCTCTCTCTCTCTCTCTCTCTCTCTCTCTCTCTCCTATGTCTCTCTCTCTCTCTCTCTCTACTTCTTCTTATGTGTCTCTCTCTCTCTCTCCCTCTCACTAGCCCATCCTGAGTTCAGAGTGGAGGGTTTTTCTGCCGAGGTAACCCAGAGCAGTCCCCTTGGCGACGGGGAGACCTGGGTTTAAAGAGGCTGGTCATCGTAAGGTGGGCGGGGGGAGAGGAGGGGGTTCCCTATCCGTGAGTGTGTTTGTGTGTGGTGTGTGCCGTGGTGTGGTGCGGTGTGTTTCTTCGGCTGCAGCGTGAGGGGCAGCAGATAGCAGGAGAAGTGGGACAGTGCGGACGGTGGAGAACAATGCCCAGTCTAAGTGTGGGAGGAGGACCACTCGACACGGACATCTTCAACATGGACCAACATGGAGATGACAGGAGGCACAACGGGAACATGTGAGTTAATGCCACGCGTCTGCTGTTTGATTTCTTTATTCGTATTTTTACATTTTTCACACTTTATTATTTGCAACATGTGTTTGCTAATGTGCACTATGTGAAATGTGTTATCCGGCCCTTAAATGACAAGAACCACCAGAAATGGTGTTGGTTTGAACATGTATCCGTCTTTTAACCATTTTTAACATGTTTTCTTATCTGTTGCTGAGAAAGTTGGGAACTGAATTGGCTACGATGTCCTTAAAGCTAAATAGGAACAGGCCTGTCAAATCCCGATAAAGGAACAGGAGACCTGATTGCACCCAAAAGAAAACAACCATGTATCAGTGGATTTATACTCCTAAAATACAGCAACTAACCCTGATACTTTCAGTACTACCTGCTGAAAATAGTGCAAAGAAAATAATGTTATCCGTCCTAACTATGCCCCGCGTTCCCCTTTGTAATTACTAAATGCCCGACATACTTCCCTTGAAACTAAATATACAGCAGCAAATCCAGGAAGGATATATATTAATATAATTTTTATCTCTACACAGTGGAAAGAACTTTATGTGCCGACTGCAGTGCATGTTCTCACACACGTCGAGCTCCGAGAGGTAAAGAGACTTATTGACTGTTTTGCATACATTTCAGTGTGAAAAAAATCCAGCGGGAGCCTATTATTTCCTTCTATGGTATTTTGTAAAGATTCAAATTAACTAGTGACACTATGTTTGCTTTGGCATGGAATGCATACACACACACTGTCATACTCAGAACATTGACTAAACCTATCTAACCCTGCCATTTTATTTATATATCTAGAGTATCATCCCTTATTAGAAGGTTATGGTGACATGAATTCTCATGGTGTCGGGACTACATTTTGAGGCCAAACGTAATTCTACAACTTTCTAATCCAACATTCTCCCCCAGCAGGCTAAGTTTAGAGGATACCCAACAATGGTCACAGTCACTGGAAAGGCTCCTGGAATCTAAATGTAGGTTTAGTGTCTATGGGGACTAAATACTTACTTGTGAGAATTCCCAATTTTTGAGGGAACCCCATATTTCGATAAAAAAAAAAAAATAGAATGTCTTGAAGTTTTGTTTTAACGATTCATCTTGGGTCCTTGCGTGAATTCCTGCAGATGGGCTGGCTACTTTCCGAACTTTCCTCAAATCGGAATTCAGCGACGAGAATATCGAGTTTTGGCTCACCTGCGAAGACTACAAAAAGATCAAGTCTTCCTTCCGAATGTCTTCTAGGGCCAAGAAGATCTACGAGCAGTTCATCAAAGCGGAATCTCCCAAGGAGGTAACAGTGGTGAAATCTCGTAACCAAAAAGTTTTTCACAACAATGTTCGCAAAAGGATATGGTCACGTTTCAGTCCAAGCTTCTCTTATTTCTCATTTTCTAACCCTTCCACCCCAAACATTGATTCCAAAGGGCCGTGTCTTTCCATTGCGCTAACAGCCTTTCTGCTCCTAGATCAACATCGACCACCACACTCGGGAGCAGATCAAGAGGAGTGTCAAGGCTCCCACGTTGTATTGCTTTGATGACGCCCAGAAGATTGTGTACGGACTGATGGAGAGGGACTCCTACCCGCGTTTCCTCCGCTCAGACTTTTATAGAATGCTCCTGGAGAACCTTACTGCCGACGCCACCGCCAAGGTGTGATACAACGGCAACAAGGAGGAGGTGGAGGGGGAAGGGTCGCAGGATTGAGGGGGGGGGGAGTGACAATAATACAACAACAAAAAAAGGCCGGAAAGGAAAGGACACATCCTAAACTGGAAAAGGTGTTGTGCTCGGTCAAAAGGCTTTTTGGGGTGTGATATGGAGGGGGTCCTTGCGAATCATTGGAGGCCTTGGAGTGACCATGAGCAGTCCACAAGCCGACCGCTAGTCACCCACAAGTAGAGCCCCCCTGGTTAAAGTTGAAAGACTGTCATATAAAAGGCAGCTACGTGCCGAGGCCCAGCCACTACAAAACCCCCACCCTCCCTCAGCACCCTTTGTTGCACCTGCCACAATTTCCAAGCAGCTTTTGTAGAATGCTCATGATAGCCATCAAGCCTGCCGTCTGTGTATTTAAACTTGGTCTGACTGATGAATGAATTACCAAGGCAATGCACCGCAGCGCCTTCATGCAGCTTTGACCGCCACAAACACACGCACACACACAAACAGTGCTTGCACAAGCCACTACAGAGGTGTTTCCTGTGCAGATAAAGATAGAGGATGTAAGATGTAATTGTCACACTTTGTGAGCCTGTGTGTGTGTGTGTGTGTGTGTGTGTGTGTGTGTGTGTGTGTGTGTGTGTGTGTGTGTGTGTGTGTGTGTGTGTGTGTGTGTGTGTGTGTGTGTGTGTGTGTGTGTGTGTGTGCGTGTGTGTGTGCGCGTGTGTGTGTGTGTGCATCAATTTAAGTATTACCCTTTAGGGACCGCATCCACCATTGCTGTGTGAGCTTTTCTGTGGAGACTCTGATATTTTGCGCTCACACAGCAGAAACAGACCAACCACGTGAGCAATGCTGTTTATGTTGTGACGTAGAGGGTGTCTTCCCGGCCACTTAGGAGTAGTTGTTTTTTACCTTGGAAAAAGATAGAGATGAGTTGCGGCCGAAGTGAAATGATGTGATTAAAATGACTCTAGAATCTAGATGTTATACATAGCATATGTTTGAAGTATAACCTCCATATGTGGTTTCTTATCTGCTTAAAAAGCATGTTGTTTGAATGTGACATTAGATTAACTTATGAGTTAACAGATGATTTATTTATTTTGAGAAGTCACTGTTTTGAGTGCAAGTTTGCTGTAGATGATATGCTTGTAAAATATAACAACCCAATAGAAATAGGATGTGATTAAATTATTGAAATAAATAGATGATTGTTTTGATAGAGCTTCCACACTCACAGCCAACAAGACCAGACCCGGCGAGACACGGCCTGATCTGACCCGGCCTGGACGGACCAGACCCGATCCGGCCCGACACGATCCGATCACACCAAACCAGACCCAGTCCGACCCGACCCAATCAGAACCGTTCGACCTGATGTCTCGCGTGACATCACTGAACAACCTCTCTAATGCTGCTTCTTCGGAGTTGATAATTTGTAGATGAAAGCATTTTTCAACGTAAGTCTGTATGGTCCACCAGTACTCAGTGAAGCTTGATTTTCCAATCCCATGGCCGAATGCTCGATGCACTAAGCGCTCAATTGTATGAAGATAACTTAAGAACGACTTGTCCAACAGAGTCGCAGCAGGATCAGACGCTTCAAATGTCTTGGCAGAGCACGTTGAGGGAAATGCTCGGAGCATGTGTGGCTTCCTGAGCAATTGTTTATTTTCTAAATTTTTATTTTTGTGTAAACTATTAACCCTGTCAAAATCCACTGTCAAAATCCGATTGTAGTCATGGTTGGACTTTTTGTAAGATCTTCGTTGACGGCGGTGCTGTCCCACACCTAAAGGTGAAGAAATTGTAACTTTTAAGTGCGGTTCAATTACGCCCAAAAACCTCCTTCATACTTGCTTCATAGTCGCAGAGCAGCTCACAATAAATTATGTTATTTCTTTTGAGTGTGTATTTCGCTGTCTGCTCATTTGGTCTCCCTGTGCCACTGGATTTTTACTAGCCCATCTGCCTGCCTGCCTTTTCATCTCTCTGCCTGCCGCTCAGCATTCCGTCACTGGCTTCCCAGCTATTTTCTGTGGCAACGCTCTCTGGTCCTTCACACTGCACCAGTTCCTCGCCTTCCCTTACCCCTCTGCCTCTGCCTCTGTCAGAATTTCCTGTCATCAATCTTCATTCCCTAGAATTCTGACAATAAGCTGTTCCTTATTCGCTCAAACTCTTGAATCTGTGTCAGCGTTTCCTGCGTTGATCGTAACAGAAAGTGTGTTTTATTATATTAAATCATTGTGTCTTTGAGAGGCTTATTAACTTGACACCTACATACACTGATAAAAGAAACCTCACTGATAACTTACAATTACCTGAAATAGGCATAGCTTTTCTTCTAATTGTGTAGTTTTTAATTTTTTCTGTAAACCATATTCATCTGTACTATGAGCAAAATTACCAAGTGGATCATTTCATTGGATTGTTTAGATGCTTGCAGATGCACTTATATAATCTTTGACTTATGCTTAAATATCTTAATTTGGGAATATCTTGCTTGCTACCATAATTCATACCCTGTCATTGCTGGTTTCATGCACATTTATGTGGGTGCATCTTTCAGGGTCACAAAGGGATAGCCTTGGAAACGTTGCTGTGATCCACAGTAAAGAAGCTCAGAGAACAAAGAAAACAATGAACCAAAACGGAATGTTCCCTCTGACAGGTGACAGAGACCGACTGGGACCACACTAGAGCTTGACCCATGACACAAACAATGTTTCGACAAATCAGAGGAACTGAAACCAAAAAAAGGGAAATGTTTATGTCTGTGTTTTCTACAGACACCTTATGGTGTCATAGAGGAGAGGAGAGGTTGAAAGTATTATTTTGGATATCAAAATAACAGGAACAGATGTTGGCTTGCTCAAACTTAATTTACCCATGCAAAGAAATCCCTTTTAAGGTCAGTAAAACCATTTCCCAAACAAAAGCGTCTTCAAACTGCTCGCGTGTTGTTCCTTCTTTAATGGCAGCAAAGTGAATTTCTGCGATAAGGCTCTAAATGTTTTTTGGTTTGTTTGTTTTTGTACTTTTCCTCCCCCTACAGAGCAATTCTAGCTGTTCCTCAAACAAACAAATGAGCATGGTTGTACATGGGCATGCTAATTTGCTCCTCAACGTGATTCTAAATAGAGGCCCCAGGCGCCAGTTGTGCCTTCATTCAAAGCATTGTTGGTTATAAATACTGAAGCAAGCTACTCCACTGCAGGGCACAGGGAACCCCAGCTCTTTACAATGTTTCCCACGGTAATGTCTGTGGGCCCTCATTTTGTTTTGACTTTAATGGAAATTACTTCATATTAAAGTAACTTAATATGGGAGAGAGAGAGAGAGAGAGAGAGAGAGAGAGAGAGAGAGAGAGAGAGAGAGAGAGAGAGAGAGAGAGAGAGAGAGAGAGAGAGAGAGAGAGAGAGAGAGAGAGAGAGAGAAACCCGTATCCCTGTTGGAGAGAGTAAGAAGGATGATAAATATCTATAGTGAAAAATAGATTGATATATGTAATAACTTAACATTGTTACTACAGATGTAAAGTTGCTGCTGGTGCACTATATTTATTATGCACTTTACCTATTAATAATAATTGAACTAAAACTAATAAACTAAAATTGAATAAATAATAAATAAATACAAATGTATTTATTTGTTATTGTATAAATACTTATTATCAATGTATAAATAGAAATATAATGTGTGGTTGTGGATATTATAAAGGATGACAAACGATATAGAACTTATGTAAGGGATAAACTTTGATAGGCTAGCCTAGATTGTTTATTGGTTAACTACAACATGTCAATGGGCATTATCTTATGTTGCCCGAGTCCTTCGATTTACCAAGTGGATTTAAGACCAAAGCACTGTGTTCTATTGCTACACAACCCGGTATCACGAGATCTCGTGCTCATGCACACGAAACGCGTTAATCTATTGAATCGTGTCCCAGAGTGCGATTGTTCGACTTTTTTCGTGAAACGCATCACGAAATGTTAACCAATGCATTCTGAATGCACATCCTTCACAACTATATTCTTGGTCATAACTATCAAACCAAACATCCTTCACATTCGCCGAGCGACGATTATGAAAGTAAAATGCACATTTCTCGCTAAAAATGTTTACATAAACACTTTTAATGGCGTAACCCGCCATTAAAAGCATTAAAAGCGTCTATCGGTGACTACGTCACCGATAGACGCTGTGAGCATCTTTCCTATTGGATAGTTTTTAGGATATTTTGCTGTGAAAATGGCGGACATACTTTTTATTCTGGGTGGAAAATATGATATTTTAGCATAGTTACGCCATTAAAAGTGTTTGTGTAAACATTTTTAGCGACAAATGTGCATTTTACTTTCATAATCGTCGCTTGGCGAATAAAAAAACCCAATTGTTTTTACTTTATATTTGTATTGTATTTTGCCGCGTCAAATGACAAATGTCATTTGACGTGGCAAAACATTTGTCATTTGACGCGATCGCCCGTTTTGCGGGCAATTTCTTTTATTGTTTCGATTAAACAATTAAATACAATACAAATATAAAGTAAAAACAATTGTTATCGCTATCTATCATAATACAGATAGCGATCCGCTATCTGTATTATGTTATTTCGTCGTTTGGAAACATGTTTTCTGCATCGCGTCGTCTGTTGCCGGGCAGGTTGTCAGGATGTAAACAAACGATGACGTAGGCCGGTACAATTTTCGCCCCCGGTACAATTTTAACGTGACAACGCCATTAAAAGTGTTTATGTAAACATTTTTAGCGAGAAATGTGCATTTTACTTTCATAATCGTCGCTCGGCGAATGTGAAGGATGTTTGGTTTGATAGTTATGACGAAGAATATAGTGTGAAGGATGTGCATTCAGAATGCATTGGTTAACATTTCGTGATGCGTTTCACGAAAAAAGTCGAACAATCGTACTCTGGGACACGATTCAATAGATTAACGCGTTTCGTGCGCATGAGCACGAGATCTCGTGATACCGGGTTGGATAGATTGCTCTAAATGCAATACGTTCTATAGACTTTAAGTGGTTGAGTGAATTTAAGGTAGATTATGCTCCACTGCTAGTAAGGCCGTGACGTATAAGTTGTTCTGTGCTGTGATTGGCTGAAGAGAAATAGCCAACCTAAATCGCCGCCTTCTAAAACTGGACCTTGCGATTTGACATGTTTAATCTCTGGCACCTCCTTGCAACGACCCGTTCACACCGCCCCTGCGACGTTCTAAAACCGTCTCGTTGCAAGGTGAATCTTTGGTCTGAACTGGGCTTTAGAATACCACAGCAATTTAGCAATCAGAATGAAATAATGCTAACTTGAGTTAATATGCACCTCAAATGGTGTACCTATGTACACACACCCCAGCTCGATCGCTCCGCTCAACTACCTCAGCTGGACGTCTGGTACCGCCATCGCTAAGAGCTAACCAAGGTCGTTCAGCAAAGTCACATCTTTTCTCGGTTTTGGGACCTCAGTGGTGGAACGAGCTCCCTGCCGTTCTCAGGACCGCAGAGTCGCTCACTATCTTCCGAAAAAGACTCAAGACTCAACTGTTCAGAGTCCACCTCGACTCTGCATAGCCACCCTCCCCCCTCTGGCCACCATTGTACACTGTATTGCATTGTGTTGTATTGTATTGTATTATAGTACTTAACTGTGTAGCAACTGCAGTAGCCGCTATCATTGCTGTAACACTTGGAATTGGTTAGCCTAGTGATTGTTGTACTTGTTGTACTTGTTGTACTTGTATATATACGCGCGTATATATACGCGCCTAACGCGAGTAAAATGTTGCTTATACGCGTGTAACGCGTGTACGCGTCTCATACGCGCGTAAACCAATGGTTCCCTATGGAAAAATTGCCGATTTTATACGCGTGATACGCGGGTAACGCTTTTGGTGTGGCCGTACCTATACTGTACCGATAGCGATATATTGTTGCACTTCTTATGACAAATGTACTTAAGTAACGTACGTAAGTCGCTTTGGATAAAAGCGTCTGCTAAATGCCCTAAATGTAAATGTCTATGTCATTACAATATAGTAAACATTATTCATTGTTTTTTTATGTACATATACAGTATATCAATCTATCAAAATAATGTTTTCATAGTGGTTTTGTTCTCTTCCTTCTTCCTCCGTACTTCATGCTTCATGTTAAAGACATTATTGATAACTACCAACCAGAGATCACTTGAGCATGCCTTTCACTCGCTCTGTGCCTGTAACGTGAGTGTGAGTGTGAGTGTGAGTGTGAGTGTGTGTGTGTGTGTGTGTGTGTGTGTGTGTGTGTGTGTGTGTGTGTGTGTGTGTGTGTGTGTGTGTGTGTGTGTGATGGTTGATGCTCATAGAAAAAGAGACAAACTCTTCTAGCAGTGCTGGGAATCACCAGCCTCTACGTAAGGCCTTCGTGGATGGACCGCCAGCTGCCTCAGTGGAAACTTGGCTCAGCTTCTCGTCCACTTCCAAATAGACAGATGCTTACAAGCCGTGGGTTTCACATCATAATAAACACTTTACTCCAACACCAGGGGTTTTCTCTTACGTATTTACTGCATGGCCCTTGCCTGAGCATGGGATCAAAACACACAAGCACAGATAGTGTCTGACGCATTCGAGCTGGACTGTTCGGTAATGTACGATAAAACACCATGTGATAACTAGCCGGGAAGAGGGCCTATGATACAACCGTCACCTAATACTGTTTGGTTTTCAGGAATGAGAGTATAACTGTACAGTGTGTTCGATTCTTGTTGACTTGCAGCAATGAGCCAGATCCAGCATATTCCAGGGTGGGAAAGGGGGCTGTGGGGAGACATATTTACTACTTAAGGCTCTACCGATGTCCACTTAAAGGAAACAAAACATTGAAAGTTTTGGGAAAAATAAGTATGCCACGTTATATGTTGTTATAGGTTGTATAACTATTTTTGGAACATTGTTGTACAATTCGTTTTGGAACAATGTTGTAGAATTGTTTGGCAACAATGTTGTAGGATGCTTTTCGCATTATATAATGGCCAGCCAGCCCTAGAGGTTTGCCCCAGGTGAGCACAAGCAAGAAAGTGTGGCAGGATTAGATGAAGAAATTGTAATCATAAACGGAAGTTGTTGCATCATGACATAGTCATATCCTAAAACTTCTTTATTACAAAATCAACTCTTTACTAAGCATGAATAATTCAATGACCGGTTAAAACAAAAGTGTTGAGTCAGAAAAAGGGAACATTAAGAGTATAATTTCAGGTCAGAACACTAACATATTCAGGAGTTTATGCACTGTTTTAGATTCCATACCAGTTGTTTTGGAATAAAACGTAATTAGCAAACATGGTTATTAACTTTATGAGAGCAAACAGCCATTTGATACATTTCAGTTTGCAGTACAGTGAGTTGTTAATAGTAAGTAAGAACACATGTGTTTATTTGAATTTGAACATTTAGTACAAATGGACAGGCGGTAACTAAACGGACCACATATCAGAAGACAAAAAAAGCAAAAAAAAATTTGCATCATAGATGCAAAAGAAATGTCCCACGTGCCTCTGGAGTAGCTGTTTCCCCCTCCCTCGGGATGAAGGAGGATACTGAATGGCGACGTCAGTTTTCCTTGACCTTAGTTTAAAAATGGAAGCAAGCAACTCAATGATACTCAGACAGGGAGGGAATGTTTATCCGTTGTCAGCCTATCAGGGCCCGGGGCTCTTTGAGGCATACCCGGGGCGAGTCAATATTTACACAGCGTTAGCCAATCAGCGCCTACGACCGTCACTCTAGGCCCTCC
Organism: Melanogrammus aeglefinus; assembly: GCA_900291075.1. NCBI lineage: Eukaryota > Metazoa > Chordata > Actinopteri > Gadiformes > Gadidae > Melanogrammus > Melanogrammus aeglefinus. The sequence continues at coordinate 10,533 of OLKM01003373.1, read as the reverse complement.
CCCCCCCCCTTTGCCTGCCCGGATTGTACTTTATGGGAAGCTATAAAGCAGGCTGATAGGTCATGAGTGAGAAAGAGAGAATAGCGACGTTAGCAAAAGAACAAAAAATCAAGATCGTGTATCACCAAGGAGCAATGATACACATGGATTGGCAAGCCAAAAGTTTCAACATACTGTTAGAGACTATGGAGAAAAAGTGAGTGGTTACTTTATCTTTGTATAAACTGCATTGGCAATGTGAAAAAGTTATATCATTTGAATGATTTGTTTAACAAACTTAAAATAATAATAAACATATTAATAATGCTGATGCTTTTTTTGTTCTTCAGAAAACAATGGAAAATCCCCATGGGAATCTTTTTCATGATGAGTCCTAAACAGGCCAAAGCCAAAGGAGTGATGAAAAGCAAATCTCACAGGTAAAGCCAAGGAGTGTCTCTCTATTGCCCAATCACCACGAGTCTCCACCTGCATTACTCTTAACAGACTTTACTCATGACAAATGAAGAAAGTATGTTGTGCAGTCTGAAACATGCACAAAAAATAATCATTGCAGTAGTGTTTTGGGATTTTAAACAACAAACACCTGTATTCTATCTATTTTTTTTCCCCTTGACATGCTGATTAGTGAGTTGTGTCATATAATAGCTATTCAACATATCTTTCAGTCTAATTTTAGCTTTAATTTGACTTGAAAGACTTGAGGAAGATAGGCATGAGGAAGCTCATGACGTATGTCTGTTCTCCCTCAGGCCAACTGTGGATGACGTGCATCATGGGCCCAGTCACTTGACAAGCTACTCGCTCATAAATGTGAGTATTATTGTAGGCACATGATTGAATGAAATGGTTTCAAAGGTCACACTTTCTTCCGAGGGCTATTTTTAGGAAACATTGATGATCATGAACAGAGACAAAAGAAAATGTAGAAATAAGAAAATAGCGACCTGCTCTTATGTTACCTTTGCATGCCTTCTATGACTTGGCAGTTCGGTTTTAAAATGCCCTCTCTCTAACCCTCTTTGTTCTCCCCTTTTGCAGATGGTAAAGCTGTCTATTGTGTTTTCCTGAAATCTGAGTTCTGTGAAGAGAACATAGAGTTTTGGACGGCCTGCGAGGATTTCAAGACAAGCAAATCAAAATGGGAGATGGTGTTGAAGGCGAAACACATTGCTGAGGAGTTTGTCAAAAGTAATGCACCCAAAGAGGTATTAACCCATTCAATATGACCTAGATATGAGGCAGACAGGACAGTATTTGATGACAATGTTTAAGTGGTTGAGGTGACCCTGACACAATTTGACACAAAGAGTTTGAGAAAAAAATGGTCTGGTTAATCTCCCTATCTTCCTCGGTTTGCAGATCAATCTGGACTACGCCACCAAGAATGGCATTCTGCAGAGCCTGGAAGAGCCCAGCGGCAGCACTTTTGTGGCTGCTCAGAGGAAGGTGTACAGCCTGATGGAAAATAACTCCTACCCCCGCTTCCTCCTCTCTGACCTGTACCGAGACCTGCTGCTGGACGTCAAGACACAGGGCAAGAGGAACTAGCTGCTGCCTGCTGGGAGCCCCAGTATTCCGCCGCTACCACTGGGACCTGATGTTGGGGAGTTTGATGTTTAACTCCAGACACTGGCATAACAGACTCTGATGCAAATCCAAGTTAGGAGCAACACATAAACCAGCGGATGATAAAAAAAATATATTAAGACGCTACATTGCATGCTGGGATGTTTTTGTCACCTGTGAGAGAAGTCAAGGGTTATGTTGCTGTTGTGTTAGCGTCAATACGTCATCGGCGTGAAAATGGTGAAGACAGCAATGTGAAGATGTTTATTGCCTACATTGTGGAGGACAATTGCAATGATGCTCAAACTTTTATTTGAAGCATTTTGCATGTATTGTAGGTTCCTAAATGATGAATGTTTGCGTAGAGACACTGTCCATTCCTTTTTGAACGTTGTTACTTTTGCCTTTCGCTTCTGGCAATGCAAAGGTTTGCAATTTTTAACTATTGACAAAAGTCAACTAACTTATTATTTGAATTGCCTGTTGTCATTTACATGGGTGTCTGTGACACCATATGCCTGTTTTGTAAAATATTACAAAAAGTTTTAATAGATGTGACATTGTGCAAGGGGGCAGCCGGGTTGCTCCATGAAAGATATTATTTTATTTCCTCTGCGGTTAAACAGGAATTTCTGCTCAAACCAATAGATTTTTACAAATCAATTGATGACTTATTTACTTTCAAACCTTTAAGATGCTAAATGTATGATTTAATAGCTATCATTTTGATTGTTATTCGTGAGAAATGCTTGAAGATTATCTGTGGTGGCACACTGCACCCATGCCTCTGTATGAGGCAGTTCAGATTTTAGACCACTCCAAGCTCATATCTGATTGGTTTGGGGAAATCCATCTTGGTTTATCAGAGTCAAAAGCAACACTTCGCAATGGCGAGCAAGGGAGGGGCCTTTTTTTCCAGTCAGTTATTTTCACAGGAACAAGTTGTAACAAGATAGGAAACATCAGGCACACTACACAACCTCAAATCTAAATCTACCGTGCTTACACACACAGACACTTCTTGACCAATTTTATACTTACATTAATGTACCATTAGTAACAGTCAAACACTATTTTTGCAGTGGCTCTGAACCCTACAGTATATGTACAGTTGGTACAGACAGGTTAGAATAAGCGGAAGCAGGGCTGCAGCAGCCCGAAGGAGCAGTGTAATGGCGTGACACCCCTCGCTAGACACCCCTCGGTCGCTCTGAACTCATCGTAGAGGGGGTGAGCACTGAGCAGGCCAGGGCATCATCTATCTTCCAACTAAACCTGACGCCTTATCTGTGGGACATTACACAAGTGCAATATCGCCCCCTTGTGGTGCAGTACACAGAGGCATGCTCTCCACCCAACACCCCCCCCGCATTTGTCAACCATGGCCAGCTCGCTACTGTTTTTAAGGTCCATCAAAAGAACTTGGTATAATATTACAAAGGTGATTTGACAGGTAATTTGAGTTGTTCAGTAATATTTTACAGAACTAATAAAAGTAGGTCTACAACTATATAAACACGATTCTCTCTGCTACGTACAGCCTGTTCTAATGTCACCACTCAAGTGGCGCTGGTTGCCATGGGAAACTTCGCAACATCGCCGCAAATGTGAGGCAAGGCAGTACGAGAGGTGCGTATGTAAACACGAGACGAAAATAGAACGAGGCACTGTTTTAGTTTGTGGACTACACATCTAGACTACGGTACACTATGTGCTATATGCAGTAAATACACAAGACGAGCAAGTTGCCTTAGAGTTGTTTAAAGCCATAGAGAGATAGCAATCTTTACAGTCTTCAGCATGAGTTATTTTGCGAGCTTCTCAATTAGATTCAGCAGTCAGAGCTTTTATACCATCAACACAGCTTCAAGACATCAAGTTCACATCGTACTTAAATGCCGTCCACATTTAATCCAATGGTACAAAGGGAGGCCGTGCACAGAATCGCTGGTCTGTACATGAAAGAAAACAATTTCCTTTAACTGAAAGAAAACACCATTACATGATGTCCATGAGTGGGGTCTAGGTATCCACAGATTGCATCTTTTCTACAAGTACCTCTCCTAAGGGGGCTTCAATATCATCTTGCCCCTGAGATGATTGAAATAAACAATGTCTTTCAGGACTCAAATGTTGTCCGTCCGTTGACTACTATGAGCTGTGCATGGTGAAGTGCCACACTGGCCTTATTCTTTATTTTAGTTAAATGTAACCAACACAAAACTGGTGAACACAGCGAATAAGGAATGCAAACAAAACTAGCTGCAGTTGGAAAAAAGAAAAGAAAAAAAAACAAAACCCAAACATCTAGACATTTTATTATGAAAATAAGACAACATTTGAACACAGCTTTCCTTCAATCATGCATTGCAGCCGACAGACATATGGTCAAGTGGAAGGTGTTTCCTTTTGTAATATGTACACACAGTTCAATCTTTTCAGTCTACCATGGCAACTGATGTGTCTGGTAGGAAATTAAGAGTTTTGATGGACTATTGACCAGGATTGTGTTTGTCCGTGCATTTGTTGAATATGCCTGCGTTTAGGCCTGCAAGTGTAGACAGGATGATGGTGGATGGGTGTGCGTGTGTTTTTTGGGGCAGCATCAATGCTGCAGCCTGATCTCACTTGGCCTCCTGTGCTTTCTTGGCACTCTGCTTCTCTTTGGCCTTCGTGGAGACAAGACACAGAAACATCAGAGGATGTTTTTTCATGTATTAACCAGCATAATATCAGAGTTGAAAACAAGTGCAGCGCATAAGGTTTTGATGCCTGGCAGTGGCCATCATTGAGATCATAAGATACAGATGTGGTCTCCCCTGGTAATACACCTCTGTAATAAAGGCCCTTTCTGTCCTCTAGTGGACAGCTTTAATACTGTTCAGACAATATCCTATTGTTTCCTTTATCATGAGGGATTATTGAAGTAAACCCGATTTTGTAGTCTGGCCATCTGTCAATGCCTTGTTTGAAACAAATACCACAATGCACATACATCCCTTTTGTTAAACACCATACAACTTAATTTAGACAATACAAAACAAAAATAATTGTATTAGTTACCTTCTCCACTAGGGGTATCAACTGTTGATGCTCTGCTAGTGTTTTTAGTAGCTCCATAATGAAAGGTAGGTAGTTATGCTTTCGTCGAATATTCTCAACCTGTTAATTGCGGGAGAAAGACATAAGCCATTAGTTTCTTATTCAGCATTTTAACTTGCTTGCAAGTAAGAAAGCCCATCTATTATACCATATGAATTTTTGCGCCAAAAATTAAAAAAAACAAAACTCAAATTCTTTAGAACCTATCCTATTAAATACATGTTTACTGTGTGAAAGCTGTCTCACACCTAAAGTGTGATCCACTTGCATTGTTAGCAAATCACAGTCACCCAACATTGCTTGGCGTCACCTTCACAGACACAAGAGACCCTTTATAACATTGTCAATTTGAATTTATTGCATATTTTATGTTGAAGTTATATCTAATCAGAAAATCTGAGAAAAGGACATTCCTGCAACTGTTCAACAGGGCACTTGATGCCGTGGATGAGGAATACTTCTATTGCACAAATTGTTTCAGTCAATAGCTTATGGGCTGAAATGGTATGCTCTGTTGTCAAACCCTTTATATACATTAGATACAGTAGCGCAAAGTATTCCAATTAAGCATGTTGTCCAACTTCTTTTTCTGAACAAATATGTCAATATTCCAAAATGAATGTTACAATTTTGTCGATGACGTTGCCGTCAACAGTTATATAACTCTTATTTATTCTCATGTTTATATTACTCTGTTATATCTGCGTTGTTACTCTTTGTATTTAAATTGCTGGGAGCTCAGCATTCATGTGAGAAGTCTCCTATTCAGAGAATAATTACTAAAGTGGGTCCTGAATGTTCAAGTTTTTGCACTTCAGTTAATGTGTAGAAGATAATGTTCACAGAATTAAAGAAGGGAATTGACCAGTCTTATTATCCTAATTTTTTCTAATCCCTTTGAATATGGGGTTCATAAATCACAATACATCGCAGAAACTAATCGCAATAATTGCTGTCCCGCAAAATCACAATAATGTTGAATTGTGGCCCAAAAATCGCAATACTATTGAATCGTCACATTTTTGCCAATTCCCACCCCTAATAACCAACCTTATATCTTTTGAGTTTCTGATTCTCCTCCTCAATAAGCAACTGGTATTTGGCAATCTCTGACTGGATGGAGCTGAGAAAAGTGCTACTCTGGTCCGTGTCCATTGGTTCGTCCTGTGATGGGAGACAAGACGCAAGAAGATGAAAAAAGAGGCTTGAAGTACATGTAGAACAAGTCATGCAACTATAAATCCCCAAAGTATTTACAGCATGTCCATTATTTATTTATTTTTTGGACAAAATGTACAGATTTTACACGACGAGATAGTATAGCGTACATTTCATCCGTAGTTTGGGCTAGTAGTAGGGATATAATTACATGTATAGAAAATCTATTTTTGCACGGTTCAGAAGGCAAAACTGAGTGGGCAGCTTGACCCCACTTGCCTCTGTAAGCTGGGTCTGAAGCTCTGCTATCTTCCGCTCATACACCATCTTCCTGTCCGAAACGATGGCCATCAGGTTGAAGCGGATCTCCCCTTCACTGTACCTTTTGGTGGGGACGGCAGGGTTAAACAGGGACCACATAGGCACTTACTGTAATCAAACAAATAGACTTGCCTGCTTAAAAACAGAAACAAAAATGACAAAAAAGAAAACAACATTGTGTTTTTGGACACCGTAACATTTAATATAACAGAAAATAGCATTTAGTAGTTAAACTAGACAAAGAAGAACACTCACTTCTGTATTCTCTTCTCGATCACTGGGCGAACTGCATTGATCCAGTCGTCCTGGTTGCAAACACCTAAAAAGAAAAGCATCAAAAGCTTCATAAAAAAAATCGGTTAAAAGTCAATCTGGCCATGGCCCAAAGATAATGTGGCATCATCATGTGGCATCACGGTTCCGGTAATTGTCTTAATTCCACAGGTATCAGGCAACATATTTCCCCTACCCAAGTCAATTGGTCCCTCCCGGAGTCCATCCAGCTCATACAGTCTACCATTGACAGGGACGTAGCTGACAAAGTGAAAGGCATCTTCATCCTTCGCTGAAGACTTTGCATCAAATTCAAACATTTGCTGTCTGATGATCACAAAAGACAACATGAATCATGCTGGACATTGTAAGGAACTGCAAGCTTATTCCACAAACATCAATTTGGCTTCCGATGGCCATCGCCCAATATCTGACATTTTATAGAGCAAATGATTGATCGAAATAAATATCAGATTAATTTACAACGGAAAAGTTTCCTCCATAACGACAACACTGTGTAATGTTACATAACAAGCTGCTTGATGAAGCTTACCTGGCAAAGCCATTGTGAACTTGTCTGATAACTTCAGAGTTGCTTAGAGCCAGGCCTTTCATCTAAAAAACACAACAAGTCAGAAGAAGTATCGCACTGCTGCATAAACCAGTCACAGCATGAACAGAGTGCTTCCAACAATCGTAAAGTTGCAATGGATTCAGATTTTCTAAAGGAAGCGTGGTTCATGAGTAACATATTGGATGTCAAATAAGAAAATCAAAGTCACAAGAACTAATTCAAGAAGAATGAAGAACAAGATTTGCTATGAAAATAACTACATACTGCAGCGTCAAAACTTTGTGAGAACTCTCTGAACTCTGTCAGTGTTTCCCCCAGCAACATGTCAGAGTGGGAACAGTTGAGCAGCACACTGACTAGGGCCTGGGTGGCACAGGCATTGTTTATGACCTGGGAAAAAAAACACAACACAGTGAAATGAAACACATTCATATATAATATAAGCAAGCGACAAAATGGAAAAAACAATTTACATAAGAGAATATTCCAGCAAACCTGTTTGGCAAAGAATATATTTTCTAGCCTCGAATCTTGCACTATTGAGCCGGCAGGCTCCTCGCCTGGCTGCCACTTGAACAGGAAAATCAATCCGTGAACTGGTCTGGAAAACATGTGACAAACTCAATACCGATTTGTGTCAGCAATTTAGTGGGACGAAGCTGCGTGCTGTGTTCTTACTTAAGGTTGTCGAAGTTCTCTGGCTCCATGCTCCATATCTCCTCAACCTGGGCACCTTTACAGCCTGATAAGAAACACCAGACGATGGTAGTAAATATTTTGTATATATGAATACGTTTCATCAGATTTACATTAAGCATTAGCATTGCACAAACGGCGAGTCTTGCATCACCGTCTGGTACACTGTGGACGCTGAGTAACGCTAGCTCGCTTACATACGATGTGTTATTCGATGCTACATCTTGTGGAAAGTGGAGGAATCTGGAAACAATGCGCTCTAGCAATCCCGTTTGATAGTCTTGTCGAGGACCAGGACTCATTAATTTCTCCCGTGACATCACAAAAACATCCTTGCTTGTGAAAGTCTGCAAGCTGACAAGCTCCTGGTATGCTAACCGCTAACCTAGCTAGCCTTGTTTGTTACCACGTTAGATACAACAACCTCTCAACCACGTACCGAAGCCTTTGATCAGCTCTGTGAACACTCCCGGGTCACTCTCCATCAGACACCATTCCCCTGCACTTCCAGCCATGGTTGTTTGTGATCTGACCAAACGTGCACACGCACCGACAAAACAAAAAAAGTAGCTGTGATGATAGTGCTGCTAGAGAGGCTACTCAGTGGCTCATTCTCTTCAGGAGACCCAGTGACGTAGAAGAGTACCGAGCCGTGAGGTGGCGCGCGTTTTGCGACCTAGCACATCGCTTTACGTTGATCAATGGAGAGCGTGTTGACACAACAGGCATTGGAAAAATAATATTACCATTTTCTTGTTTTCGAATGTAATTACATTTGAACCATAATTGTAAGGTCCCCACCATATGAATGGTATATTTTCAGAATACATGTCAAACAATTAATACAATGGTGCAGTAATGAATGCATAACATAGGCAGGTTATGTTGTTCAGTCATCAATCATAAACCAGAGGGGAAAACAAGCTCCTTTAATTGCATTTTTGAATAGGTGCATTTATTACGCCATTTTAGCTCCAAGGACTATTGCAAACATGATCCAGCGTAATGACATGTAGAATCAGTATGCTATAAATTAAAACGTAATTATTTAAAACATGGCAGCTTTAATAAGACTGTACGACCATAGATAAGACGGATAAAATGGTAACGTAACATCAAGTATTCAATGTATTGCTATAAACAAATAACATGGTAATACTTAAGCAATGTACTATGTTTAGAGTACAATCAAAAGAACATTCAATAAATAGAGTTCCGGATAAAACTGCAAGAACGGTTAGTCATTTAGTCGCTTCAAAATGGCCGCTGCCCAAGCCTTCAGAGGATATACAGCAGGGAGCACACTGTTCGATGAGGGGCAGTAGCTTCCCCTGCTGGTAGAGCTGCTGGGTGTCCGAGCCACCTCCAATGCAGTTCCCATTGATGAAGACCCTTGGAACCTAAAGAAATGACAACTCTTTTTAAAACAACATTTGTTTCAATGAGTTTGAAATGAGTATTGCCACGATGTTTCATGCATCAATTGACACTCCTTATGGATAAAATTGTATTAATCTCAAAGGGAAAAGTGTTACAGCAGCCTAAGTGGACAGAACAATGTGGATACGATAGATTCAATTTCTGTACAATATACATTACAACGCATGTGCAATAAAGAACAGCAGCCGAAGACAATATTCTGACAGTGAGGTGTGAGGTTGTATTAGGAAATGATATTAGGGTTTTAATAACACATTATAGTTTTATCTGTTTGTAATACATACAACCTCAGTTTGCCATGGGAGAGCAAAGTATAATGTAACTTTATTATTAATAATTGAGGCACGGCTGCCTTCTTACCGTTCTGGCCCCAGTCATCTGAGCTAAGGCCTCTTGAACTCTTCTCCCATCATCATGCTCATCCAGCTCAATTACTTTGTAATTTGCACCGATTTCATTAAACACATTTTTGGCCATCCTACAATATGGGCAGGTCGTCTTGGAAAATATCACAATACAGTTATGTGACACAACCTCCTGAAATGACAAAAAAAAACCTGGTTAAAATAAATGTATAAAACAAATCTGAATTGTCCTAGTTAGTATGCCCTTGTTCAGTCCTTATATTGGTACGATTGCACACTCTCAAATCAAATTGATTGAAAAGCAAAGCCATTTTAAATATTGGAAACGTACAGAAAGGCATTTCTCACAACTTTATCCCAAAAAACAGTTTCAGCTAATGAAAATGAACAAAGGTGGTTTGTTAGGACAGCTTAAGAATACACCCTTATGGAAATACTACAACAGTCAAAAACATCTCACCCGGACGTATTGTGAACATCCTGGGCCAGGCAAACTAGCAGATGAGGATGTGAAATTCCCCATTCTGAAAAACAAATACGTTCACCATTCACTACAGCTTACTACACTGTCGATTTTTTTTAAACGTTTCAACATGATTTGTCTCAAGCCACTCAGCAATAGCAATTGACCTTCGAAACTTAAAGACAATAGTAAGACACGGATCTTTGATTTAAAATAATACTGAACACCATCCGGAAACCTTTAGTCTGGGAATCATTTGCACTGGTCCATGATTAGTATATCAGGACACGATTCGTTTTTAACATAAACATTTCATTTTGAAATATATGTTGGTCAGTAACCTGGGGCAGGTGCAGTTTGACTATGTATAATGTGCTTAGTCAGGATTAAGTTGGATTTGATTTAAAACTAAAATTGTGCCACTTGTGTTGCGCCTCTGGCGTGTCATTCCACGAGGAATCACTATAACACCATAACCACAAGGCCACGACGTACGAAAGTCGATAATCGTGTAGCTCATATACACCGTTAACAGCTCACTATAAACGATCACACAGTCAATTAAACCATGC